>JAJIBD010003311.1:0-217736 GCA_021461705.1 Cryptotis parvus | reverse complement strand
GACCCCACCCAGTAAACCATCTCTCCAACCCCGAAAGGTGGCTGTTGCAGATGCAGACTTATAAACTTGGCACCTCACCCTCCATAATAAAAATCATCACTGTGTTTATATTACCTAGTTTGGATCAACTTATTTGATATGCATCTTATAAAACATGGCCTTCCCCAACACACACACACATACACACACACACACTTTTTTTTCTTCTTCTTTAGTTTGAATGGGCTTCTGGTCTCAGCAGGGGACCAGCAGAGACTACAGTCTGTTTTATCATCAGTTGGGTCCAAATCGGGAGTCATGACTCTAATTCAGGAGGCACAAGGACAGTCAGAGAACAATTGTCAAGGTATCAAACACAAAAATATTTTATAGCTTGTTAACTTGATTGTTGGGTTAAAGTTTTTGGATATATAGTATGTGAGCTTCCATATTGAATTTCACAAGCATTCGAGATGGACCTGAAAAAAAGTTATATAAACAGAATTATTAGTTATAGCAAAAATATAAAAAGAATCATTTAAGTATTATGCCAATGATGGAACTGTGTTTACCCATGTAGCAAGTTGTTTGACACCAATGAAACATTGAGAAATAAATATGCCAAAGAATATGGTATGGATTACACCTTTCAAAGACATGTGGAACTACTTATAAGAAAGAAATAAATGAGTCATTTCTCAGAATTGTGGGATTAAGGAGACTTTTCTACTTCTGGTCATGGTATTTACACTGCTCATTATGTAAAAAGCAGGAACAATTATGTTACTGTAGCTAAATCATTGATCGCCAATAGTGCTACGTGCTGACTGAAGGACACATGGCCTACCCTACCTTCCCTGTCTCCAATAACAAACAGGTTTCTATCTGCCCACATAAACTGGCATAGTGAGAAGACTGCCACAGCACACAGAACACAAAAGCAACTATCTCGACAAACATGAATAATTTAGCTCTGAAGGGTGCAGTTGTAGGATTATGAAGAGCAAGTTTTTTCTGGCTCTGGGACACTCAGCATCATACAGCTGAGGAGTTGGATTTACTGAGGTCTCCTGTTGGTGAAGAGACATGGCAAAAACTGGCATCCAGGTTGCTAGATTCCAAGGACCCAAGGGAACCTGAGTTTTGATTTTCGAGAATAAGGGAAAAGTCAGTCAGGAAAAATGTTCTGGGAAGAATTCATGCAAGAATAAAGGCGAAAGTGGGGATGTGAGTTCAGAGACTGAAAAAATAGATAATGAGAGTATTATGGATGTGGGTGTGAATGAGAGAGGAAATAACTTTGGAAGACCACAGGAGAATCAATAATCCTCACTACTAATCAGGAGAGAGCCCAGGGCAACAGCCAGGATGCTGGTTGAGTATCTGTACATTGTTAGCACCCAGAGCTGTTGAACAAGACTCCAGCTCCAACAAGGACTTGGTAGTTATAAAACAAGTTTATGTTGATTAAAATTGTTATCGGAGCAATAGTCCAGTGGGAAGGGCATTTGCCTTGCACGCTGCCGACCCAGGTTTGATTCTTTGGCATCCCATATGGTCCCCCCCACAAGCACCACCAGGAGTAATTCCTGAGTGCAGAGCCAGGAGTAACACCTGAGCATCGCTGGGTGTGACCCAAAAAGCAAAAGAAAAAAATTGTTTGCCTTTTTCCCAGGTTGCAGTTGCAATGGAGAAGTCACCCTGTCTATATTTATGGTTTTTGTTTATAAATTGGCTGAGCAATAATTGTCTTAAGTGCTAATACCAACCTAGAATTAAATACAGGCATTAAATACAGGCAAAAAGACACACATGGAAACCTTTTAACTTATGTATTGTAATCCACAATGTGGAAGGGAAGGAAAAGAGAAAGAGATAGAGAGAAAGAGAAAGAAATAAAAAAAACCTGCCATGAAGGCAGGCTAGGGAGGGGGGGAGGGAAATTGGGGACATTGGTGGTGGGAAATGGGCACTGGTGGAGGGATGAGTGTTGGAACACTGTATGACCAAAACCCAAATATGAACATCTTATGAACATCTTTGCAATTGTGCATCTCACGGTGGTATAATAAAATATTTAAAAAAGAAAAGAAAAGAAATAAAAATAAATTGGCTGAGCACTAGGGTTACATCATCATAAAAAAAAATCCCACACACTTAATTCCAGGCCTCATTGTACACTGACCATTTGTAAATAGCCAGAGGCATGTGTGCAGTCAACTTCCGAGCATTTATGGCTAACTACTGACCCCCACTTCTATAGAAGTGATCACCAGCATTGTATATGCCCACCAATAAAGGGTGAGAGTGCTATATATTTTAGGGTCTTCACCAACTTTGGGTATTCCCCAAATTTTTTATATAGTCATTTTTTTGTGCAGGCAGTGTTCTGCTTTGACTGCTCTCAAGAGCAATTATGTTAATACTCTGAACATCTTTTAATAGTTGGGCATGTGGGCAGAATGTGAGTGGACACAATTATGGGGGAATGGGGTGGGACAAGGTCAAACCCACCAGTGCTCAGGATTTACTCTGCACTCAGGGATCACACCTGGAGGTATTCAGAGGACCATAGTGGTTCCAGGGACTGAACTTGGGTCAGCTTCTTGCATGACAAGCACCTTGCCCACAGTACTATCAATTCAGTCTGGACACATGTTTTATATTGTGGATATTCACCTTATTAGTTTGGTCTTTCCTGCACACCTAACTTGATTTTTTCCCCCAAATATCACATTCAAATCCAGAAATTCTGCATTATCTAAAGTTACCTCATATCCGGCTCTACACCCTACAGCAGTCTTTTGCAAGCCCAGCCCAGGTATGCCTGATCCAGAGACTCACAAACACAGTGCAGAGCTGATACCGGCTCTCCCTGTGCCCAGCTGATCACGAGGCGCCCGGGCAGGAAGGCAGGTTCTAGCCCTGGCCTGCCATCCCAGCAGAGCCTCCCAAGAAGCCAGAGGAACCTCTACATCATGAGGGCCGCCATTTTCCACATCCGGACTCTCCACCTCGTCAGAGCTCCACCCAGCAGAAGAGCTGATCACAAGCCTGGCTCGGCCATGCGGTTCATCAATAAATGCACGAGATGAGAGGTGACTACTAGAGTATTCCACCCACACGGCAGAGCCTGGCAAGCTACCCATGTCGAATTTGATATGCCAAATACCATAACAGTTATAGGCCTCATTCCCATGACCTAATGGAATGGTTTGAGTCTCTTTATGTTCCTGGAGCGAGCAGATGCCCTTGGGCTACACTAGCATGTGACAGAACATATGGAGATGTTACTGGTGCCTGCTTGAGCAAATCAATGAACAATGGGAACAAGTGATACAAGTGATACTGACCCCCAGAGTCTAGGGACAGAAATCAAGATTAAATAATGATTATAAAACACAAAGGTGAGTAGAATTCTAGTTGCAAATAATAACATTCCCTGTAAACCAATTCAGAATCTTGGGATGCTTCAGGAGTAAAATAATTATTAGCTAAGCTATGGCTAATGACTACCTGGAGAATGTGATAGAATATTCTATAGGTCAATCAAATAAATGCCCTCATTCATGGTCATGTGAAGAATGCTTTTATCCTTGCTGCTCTGCTACAAGACTCATGCTCAGCTTCTCCACTGAAAGAGTAGACTTTCTGCGACTAAGATATACAAATTCCAGTTGTGAAGGTTGACTTGACATCAGACCTAGTTTCCTTTTAAGCAGATACCGGATAGTGTAGTCAATGTCCCTTCTCTCCTTCCAACAGTTGTGTGGCAAAAATGAATTCATGAAAAATTCTCAAGAGAACTCTGCAGCAACACACCACCATAACCTGGAGATGTTTCACTCTAAGAAACAGTACATTTTGGCCAACAGTTCCTTTTGACAGCAAAGTATTTCTTAGCTCTTAGGAGACTTCTGTAGGTCACATTCTGGGCTTTGCCAGAATTTTTACAAGTATGGCTTTTGCAGAGGATTATAACAATATGTTGATCCAAGAAGCTATCTTGATAAGGTAGAGTTTCCTTCAAGAAGATAGAATTTCAAAAAAATGAATCAAAAGTGAGACTAGTCTTGTGATCAATCATATCATCTTAATAAAAGACAAACTCTTTAGTGCCCTCCAGAATGCATTTGACTTCCAGAATTCATTTGACCTCTGTGTGTAGCCATGAGAAGGAGTAATTACAGGCTGTTGACACGCAGCAGTCCCAGCAGAAGAATGCTTGGAGGAGCAGCAGAAACCACAGCAACTAGAGTCACATGGATTCCAGCTGGGATATAACACCGAGCAGAGTGACACAAGAACACTTGAAAGGTGACTGCTGCCAGGAATCAAAATTCAAGGGCATAGGGGTCCAGAGATTAAGTGGTATTTAGAGCCAAATGGTGACACTGAGAAGGGCTGGTCTTCTAAAGCATGAAGGAGGTTAAATAAAGTTCTACAGTAAGGGAAAAAGAAATATGATGTACAGCATGGAGTCTCTATTACTGTTGTGCTGCATATTGGAAAACTGTTCAGAGTAGACCTTGAAAGTTCTCACCACAAGGAAACAATTGTGAAACTATAATGAGGACAGATACTAACTAGACCTAATGTGGTGACCATTTTGTAGTGAGTACAATTATACCATGTTGTATACCAGAAACTAATGTTTTATGCCAATTATACTTCAATTCTAATCCATAAAAATGTTAATTCCATGAAAAAAAATTAATTCCAAATAACAAATTCATTTGTTCAGTTGACAAGAGGGTGGTACTCATAATTCTGTCGCTAATTGGTTTCATCAACACACAAACTAATTGTTGGTCTGATACATAATCAAAGCCAAAAACACAGCACAAATAAGTATTGGATTTTTTATGACAATACAGATTTAAAATTTTGTCTCATGTTAATGACTTAAGGATTACAAAAACAAAAAGTGCAGGAACTAGGGAATCCTTCTCCTGTTGCTATATATAAGACACCTTTTAGTATATGTATTCAATACAAAATTGTCTTAGTTCCTCCTTTGTCAGTTTTTTCTCTTGTCACATTATTTTTCCTAGTTTTATTCTGAACAATTGTGTCCTACAGAAAAGTTGAGGAAATAACGAGTACACTATGGTCCTTCCTTTTCTCACCAATACCATTTACTACCATTGCTTTGTGACTTTTGACTCATCCTATCTTGTTGGTGGAAAGCAGATCAAAGGATGTGCTAAGGTCTTATGAGAATGAATGGCAGACGCCACATCTCTTTCTTAAATTCTTCAGCCCCCAAATATTCTTTTTTTTTACCATTTCTCTTTTATTTTATTTATTTTTTTATTATTATTATTTTTTATTTTTTTTAAATTTTTTTTATTTTTACAATTACAAAGATATACAATTAAAAAGTTCATATTTGGGTTTTGGTCATACAGTGTAGCAGCACCCATCCCGCTACCAGTGCCCATCTCCCACCACCAACGTCCCCCGGTTCCCTCCCACCCCCCCCCAGCCCTCCTCCATGGCAGGTTCTTTATTTCTTTCCATTTCTCTATCTTTCTCTTTTCCTTCCTCTCCAGACTATGGATTACAGAACATACATTAAAGGGTTGTCATGTGTATCCTTTTGCCTCTATTTAATGCTCAGTTCTAGGTTGGCATTAGTACCCTCACAATTGTTAGCACACTGTTCCATTTTCTGTCTTACCTAGCCTCTGACTCCCACACGTTTGTGATAATTTCCACCTTTGACAGGACCTCCTGATGTATGTTTCACTTGACCTTGGATATTGGTATCATATTATGTACCTATATATTTATGTTATGCAGTCATTCTGTCCCCCAAATATTCTTTCTAGCTTTAATAAAAATACTCATTTAGGGTTCAAATGTTGATGCTCGAATCCCAAGGGGGATGTCATTTGGAGGCGATGTTTGGGGGGAGGCAGCTAAGAATTAGAAGAGGTCTTAAGAGCAAACACCCTTAGCAGAGGACAAGATGGCTGTCCCTGTTTTTTATCCTCCATGAAGAGATAACAAGAAGGCATCTGTCTAAAGGTCAGAAAGAGAGTCTTTAAGAGATACCAAATTTTGGACTTGTTATCCAGTAGAATCTTGGGAAATGTTTGTTGTTGAAGTTACCCAGGGTGGCATTTTGTTAGAGTAGCCTGAGCATAGTAGGAACAATGTTCTATCTTTCACTGTCATCCTTATTTACAGATTACTCCAGATGTGAAGTCACATTTTGGTGCCTCATTGTCTTTGGGTATTTTTTGTATTTTCTTCTTTTTATGACAAAATGTTCCAAGATCACTGTAGACATTACTTGCCCCAAACCTGGAATAAATAATTTCACTGCAAATGTCTGATCCTACAGGAAATAAGACCAAGTGTGCTAAGTACATTGATCACTGCTAGATGGTTGTTTTTTGTCCCTTTCAGATGGTAGAGCAACACATCATGTGATCAGAGTCCCCTAGAAGTGGTCATATAGAGGCAGGACAAAGGAAGACTTCAACTCTAGGCTACTGAGCAGCATTAAGACAGGATTACCACTCAGACAATACTCTAACTGAAGATTCTTAAGAAAGGTCTGAATTTTGGCCCAACAGTTTGGATTCTAGGATGACCTGAGAGTCATATTCTTGCTTGATCTATGAGCTCTAGAGACTATTATTTGATTAAGCAATGGGACCAAAAAGGGGGGGCAAGCTACAGTAGAGGAAATAGCAGTTGATTAAAAACATAAAACATTCATATTCATGTCTTTTTGCATCACATATGTGGCCAGCTGTGAACAAACTGGGTTCTTTTTTATTATTTATTATAATGTAGAAAAAAAGTCACAACTGTTGATGCAATTCTAGAATTAAAATTAATTAGATAACAAGGTCCCAATATTAAAATCAATAAATACACGTAGCTGCCTAGTTTTCTCAGCACCATTTGTTGAAGAGGCTTTCTTTGTTCCACTTGTTTTTGCTCCTTTATCAAAGATTAAGTGGTTGTATATTTGAGAGTGTGGTTCAGAATATTCAGTTTTATTCCATAGGTCTACAGGTCTGTCTCTATACCATTACCACATTGCCTTAATTACAACTGCTCTATAGTAGAGCTTGAGGTTGGGGAAAGTGATACCTCCAATCTTCTTTTTCCCAAGGATTGCTTTAGCTATTCATGGGGGGTTTACTATTCCATACAAATTTCAGGAGTGCTTGTACAATTTCTTTGAAGACCATCATGGGTATCTTTGTAGGGACCACATTGAATTTGTATAAAGCTCTAGGGAGTATTACCATTTTGATAATGTTAAACCTTCCAGTTCATGAGCAGGGAATGTGTCTCCATTTCCTCAGGTGCTCTTTTTTTTTCCTGAAGTAATGTTTTGTAGTTTTCTTTGTAGAGATCCTTTACATTCTTTGTCAAACTGATTCCTAGGTATTTGATTTTCTGTGGCTCAACTGTGCATGGGATAGTTTTTTTTTATCCCATTCACAAGAGAAAGGTCCCTTTCTTCTCTTTCTTAGTTTGCATATAGGAAAGCCATTGACTTTTGTGTATTGATTTTGTACCCTGCCACTCTACTGTAGGAATCTATTATTTCTAGGAGTTTTGCAAATAGTGACAACTTGGCTTCTTCCCTTCCTATCTGGATGCCCTTAATGTCTTTTTTCTTCCCCTGATTGCTATGGCAAGTAATTCCAGTACTATATTGAATATTGGTGAGAGTGGGCATTCTTGTCTTGTCCCGGATATTAAGGGGAAGGCTTTCAGTTTTTCCCCAATGAGAATGATGCTTGCTGTGGGCTTGTAGTAGATGGCCTGGATTATATTAAGAAAGGTTCCTTTAATCCCCATTTCTCGAAGAGTTTTTATCATGAACAGGTGTTGAATCTTGTCAAATGCCTTCTTTGCATCTATTGTTATGATCATATGGTTTTTATTTTTCTTTTTGTTGATACAAATGTATTATGTTGACTGACTTCCAGATGTTGAGCCATCCTTGCATTCCCGGGATGAATCCCACTTGATGATGATGTATAATCTTTTTGATGACTCTTTGGATTCTATTTGCTAGTGTTTTGCTGAAGATCTTAGCATCTGTGTTCATCAGGGAGATTGTCTGTAGTTTTCCTTTTTTGTGACATCTCTCTCTGCTTTGGGTATCAGGGTGATATGTGCCTCTTAGACCTCCTTCTAAGGCCATGCACAAGTCAGATCATAATGGATTATAGATCTCAATACCAGACATGAATCTATAAGGTACATCGAAGAAAACACAGGAAAACGCTCTACGACATCAAAACTAAAAGCATCTTTAAAGACGACACACCACTGACAAAGCAAATGGAAGCAAAGATAAACAAATGGGATTATATAAAATTGAAAAGCTTCTGCGCCTCAAAAGAAACAGTGACCAAGACACAAAGACAACCCACAGAGTGGGAAAGGATATTCACCCAATACCCATCTCACAAGGGGTTAACATCCAGGATATATCAGGCACTGGTAGCACTTCATAAGAAAAGAACAGCCAACGCCATCAAAAAAATGGGGGAGAAGAAATGAACAGAAGCTTTCAAAAAGAAGAAACTCGAATGGCCAAAAGGCATATGAAAAAGTGTTCTTCGTCATTAATCATCAGGGAGATGCAAATCAAAACAACAATGAGGTACCATCTCACACCACAAAGACTGGCACACATGTAAAAGAGCAAGAGCAACCAGTGCTGTCGTGGATGCGGGAAAAAGGGACTCTCATCCACTGTTGGTGGGAGTGCCAACTGGTCCAGCCCCTTTGGAAAACAATATGGGCATTCCTCCGAAGACTAGATATTGAGCTCCCATTTGATATAGCAATACCACTCCTGGGAATATACCCTGGAGACCCAAAACCACATAGCAGAAACACTATCTGTACTTCTTTATTCATCTCTGCACTATTCACAATAGCTAGAATCTGAAAACAACCTAAGTGCCCGAGATCAGAGGACTGGCTAAAGAAACTGTGGTACATCTACACAATGGAATACTATGCAACTGTCATAAAAGACGAAATTATGAAATTTACCTGCAAATAGATGGAAATGGAGAGTATCATGCTGAGTGAAATTAGTCAGAAGGAAAAAGATATAGAACGATTGCATTCATTAATGGGATATAAATATATATACATATATATACATATATATATATATATCAGTGTTTTACTAAGTGTGGGAAATGGTAGTGTCAGACTAGAACTCACCATTGAATATACACAGAGACTCAAATGATAGTCCTAAATATCTGCAGGGCTAGCCGCATATGTAAAAGAAGAAAGAGAGAGAAATGCAGAGACAGAGAGAGAGAGGCAGAGAGAGAAAGAGAGGGAAAGGGGGTACCTGCTATTGAGGCAGCCTGGGAGTGGGTGGGAGTGGGTGTAGGTACACTGGTGGTGGGAATGGGGCACTGGTGGAAGGATGGGTGCTGGAACACTGTATTACCAAGAACCAATTATGAACACCTTTGTAACTGTATGTTTCACTGTGGTATAATAAGAAATTTTTTAAAATAACTAAAATCAATAAATATAAACAATTAATTTATGTGAAAATTTTTACATCTGATCACAGGGTTGTTAAATCCTTGTCTAAGAATTTGTTTCTTCCTTTCAAGTATCTTCATTAGCTAACAGTTGGAATCCTGAATTAAGTACCCATGATCAAATGAACTCAAGCAGTAATAAGAGTCTTTGAATTAGTTTCTAACTCTAATAATGATAAACTGGATATCAGTAAGGCAATCGAACAATGGGAAGCCATGAACCAAATGGTAAGCAACCTGTACCTTTTCCCCAGGACTAACTGAAAGATATTTTACTTTTTTAAACAAATTGCCCTGGGACATAGCTCTAGCACAGTGGATAAGGCATTTTTTCTCACCACTGCTGATCTGGGTTCTATCCCCACAACCCATATGGTCCCCCAGTACTGCCAGGGGTAAGTCCTGAGCTCAGATCCAGAAGTAACTCTGAGCATTGCCAAGTGTGACCCAAAAAAATAAAATAAAAAAGAAATAGTCTTAAAAAAACAGTAATTTGCAGAGCCAGAGCAACAGTATAGCAGGGAAGGCATTTGCCTTTCATGCGATTGGCCCAGGTTCAATCCCTTACGGTCCCCTGAGCACTGCTAGGAATAATCCCCAAGTGCAGAGCCAGGAGTAACCCTGAGCATAGCTGTGTGTGACTCAAAAGCAAATTAATAATAATAATTTGCACTGACATTAAAAAATATAGTATAGAAAACAGTATAAAGATTGAACAACAACTTGTTCTGTCCATGGCTGGCCCTAACTGCTCAATGTTACATGATCTTTGGTCACTGGTGGATGTATAAGGACAACAAGCCCAATAAACCATTTTTTTGTCATGTGAACAAAATTATATGCATGTATTTTTCCTTCCCCTTTAGCCCAACCTTCAATTTGTTGAGAATTACAAGTGTCCATGTGTTGGAATAAAAACTACTCTTTGAGTACTACAAGATTTGAACTGGAGGCCAGTTCAGAGGCCTTTACCTAATAATACCAATAATGATGACACTTTGGCGACAGCATTTGCAGTCACAGAACTTTATTTTTAAACCAATTTTAAGTACCGAAAGATTAAAATTCAAAACACAAACAAAAAGAAAATACAAACAGTTATAGTTCTCTCTACACTGTCAAAGTAGAATCCTTCCCCGACTGTATTAAATGAAGACACTTGCTTATCACCTGGCTGCCTTGGAAGAAACCATCTGTGACTTCCCATTTCATGGGTCTCTGGTATTAACTATCAAAGCAGCCCTTGTCCTAGAGAAAAAGACTGATAATAAATAGTAAAGTATAGTGTATTGCCTAAAATCCCTTACTACCAGCCCAGAAAGCCTTAGTATATATAAAAGTAAACCCGCTCATGGGAATTACTATTACCTGTCAGTGGTGACTCAGTGACCTAATATTTCACTGGTCACTCTTCCATCCTGGGATTCCATGACCACAAACACGCCCCACTGGCTACTAGTTTAGTGACTAATTCAAACTGACCAGTAGGAGAGCTAACTCACAAGGCTTATGGCACAGGCACCTAAATGCCTTTATTTGGGCCAACATAAAGTTGTTTACTTAGCTATGAAAATTCTACCCCATGGCCTAGTTTCAGAAAAGTCTGGAAAAACAGGGGGTGGAGCAGGGAGAGTCGGGGAGAACATAATCAGCACCCATCACGCATCGCAGCTGCTTTCTGCAGTTAGTCCCTGCCCCCCACTGGACAAAGACTTTATTTTTTGGCTTTTTTCACTTTTCCTTGATCTTCTACTTTCTTAATGGCTGCTTGGATGGCCTCTTGATCACCCAGAAACTGGTGAGGCCCAACAGCATGCAGGTTCTCATCCAGTTCCAAGAGAATGGGGACCCCAGTGGGAAGAGTGATGTTGATAATATCTTCGTCAGAAATACCTGCAGGTTAGGAGAGGGAAGGACAAGGCGTTAGAGGCAAGGCAACACAGGTTTTGGTTTTGTAGTTTAATTGCATCTTCACTTAGTCTCACATCCACTGCACATTCAGAGCCATGCCAGGAGCTAAGGGGTTTCAGCTCTAGTTACTGGAAGCTAAAGCTTCCCAGAAGTTAAAACTCAATAAAAGACCAGAGATTCACATCACATCAAAGCTCAGTACAAAGCACGATAATACCTTTGGAGGAGGCCATCTGTTCCTGGTTGTTCCCTTTCTAAGTCATGGTGGATGGAAACTGCTCTCCCCATGCTCATACAAGGCTGGCCACATCACTTCAATCTTGGAAAATCTCAAAATCAGCCAGGCAGATTTTCTGGGTTTGTTGTTGTTCTCCCTCCTCTTCCCCTCCTTTTCTAAGTCATCTTCAGGCTGGCTAAAGTTTATCTTGACCCAATCTAGTTCTACTAATTAGAATGGAGTTGGTTTCCCAACACTGAGTGAGCTCGGAATGCCCTTGGCAAGATCCAGTCAAGAATAGCGGCCCTGGATGCTAAGGAAGCAGGACCCTCTGGAACTCAGGAAAGGACCCCGCAGAATGACTTGTAAACAGATATCAGTCTCCCATTTTTCCTTAGCAGTTCACCTTCTGGGAGAGGTGAGAGTGCATCGTGGACAAATGACGTTCTCTTCTCTTAAAATACAGTCAAATTATGAATTACAGGCAGTTCAGCTGTGCTTGCCCGAATTGTGGCTGTTAGTAAAAGTAGTTGTGACTGCAGCACCAGTAGCAACAGTTTCATCTCATGACTCCTTTTAACTATAAACAGCTAGTGTGGACTGAGCCCATCTCACCTGCCATGGGGTCCTCTAAGCACTGAACAAGTATTAACTTCTTAAGCCATTGTGGTAATCCTACAAGAATGTGAGCTATCATTTGTCCCTGAAACAAGTTAAGGCATAGAGATTTTAAGTAAACAGCTCAAGATCATACAGATAGTAAAACTGGCTGAGCCTGGATTCAGACCCCCAGCATTTATGACTACTGTGCAACATAATGCTCAGATTTCTCTAAGTTCAAAATGAGAGAAGAAAAGGAAGGTGAAAAGAGATCAGGGGAAGACAACTAAAAGGCCATTCTGCTGAGTACAATGATGTGCATGGGATCACACCTTTATCACAGACGTCAGCATCCTAATCACGTGTGTCTGTGCTACAGTCACAGAGAGGAAGTAGGTGGGGCAAGGGCACAGGAGAGTCCAGGGTGTGGACTTCACTGGGATGTGATGATGGCAGAGCAGATTATTAGTGTCTAATTAACAATGCACCTTTTCATCTTAATTCTCCACTGGTCACAGCTATGCGCGCTAGTCAAGCATCAAGGATCAAGCAGTCGATCCCACCTCCTGGGAGGGTGCTTTATTAACATTCCACATCTCAGTCAGGAAATGCTCCTCAGAACTCTTATGCACACACTGCAACCATCTAACTGCTGTGAAACACTGGGGGAATCACTTGTATCACTTGTCTTCCTATTGTTCATCGATTTGCTCGAGCGGGCACCAATAACATCTCTATACATCCTGTCGCATGCTACTGTAGCCCAAGAGCATCTGCTCACATCAGGAATGCAAAGAGCCTCTAACCATTCCTTCAGGTCATGGGAATGAGGTCTATAATTGTTATTGGTTTTTGGCATATCAATATGACACGGTTAACATGCCAGGCTCTGCCATGAGGGTGGTATACTCTCAGTAGTAGGCTCGTTTCTCATGCATTTACTGATGAACCACGTGGGGAGAGATTGGTTTTTCTCTTGGATGGAGCTCTGATGAGCTAGCTATGAAGTCCAGATGTTGAAAATGGCAGCCGTCATGGTGTGAGGGTTCCTCTGGCTTCTTGTGAGGCATTATTGGGATGGAGGGTCAGGGCTAGAACTCGCCATCCCTCCAGGGTGCCTCATGATCAGCTGAGCACAGGGAGAGCCAGTAGCAGCTCTTCCCTGTGTGTCTGGGGGAATATTAGCATGGAAAGAAGTGTGTCTCCCACATATACTCACTGCCTGAGTCTTCATCTGCCACTCCTGATTCTGTACATTGACTACATAATTTTAGTTATGTAGTGACTTCTCTGAGCCTTCACTCTGCTATCCAAAATAGAAAAACCAAACAAAACCCAAACGTCCACTCTCCCACCACTAAGAAATTACGAGTCTAGCACACTCAGCCTAGCATAGCAAGAAAGAAGAACCAGTAAAAGCATTTACTGGGATCCTCTTTCTCTACTAGGAATTCTATTCTAAGTCAAAGAGTTCATGAGCAGAAAACTGAAACACTGCAAGTCCTTAAGCCCATGCTGCGAGCCTCCACAAGATTACCATCCTGCACTATAACTGGGACGAACAGCTCCCTTCAGACCAGGCAGCCAACTGGCAGACAGCCAGGAGCCAACTGCCCGTATCCTAAGAACTGTCTGGCTCCATCCCTCAGGACAGCTGTCAGCTGGAGTGCTGGAGGCATAGCTGTGGCCATAGGCAACGCTGGGGAAACCTGAAGGGAAGCCAACCACTGAGGATTCAGAACCCAGAGGGAAGCGCTGGAGGTCCCTGAGCTAGCAAACTCAACAACCAGACAACCAGGGCCTTGTGTCCTCTGGAGGAGCCGGCGTATGACCTGAGCCAGGAGTTTACCTCTATCACTCAGTTTCTTCATTTTATAAAAAAAGAAATAAAGAAGACCAAGCTCTTCTAGCACAGAATTCTTGCTTTCATTCTGAGGGGGCAACAAAAGCAGAGGAATTTTGGAGATGTAAGAAACCGCTAGTATTACATTCATTGACCATGCAAGGACCATGTCTTATCTGCTCTCAGAGTAGATAAGACAGTTACTGAATTCAAAAGATGAATCTCAATTTTCACAGCAATAATAGTTAAGTACTTAACAACAATAACCATATTTGATAGCAGGTGGTAGATCAGGAGGTCTTATCAGTGGGTATAATGCAAATGTGTGGGAGTCAAACATTAGGTAATACAGAGAAAGGAACAGTGTACTAATAATTATGATAAATAATAACACCAGCATAGAACTGAGCATTGAAAGTAGGCAAAAAGGATATACATGATAACCTCTAAATGTATGTATTGCAAGCCACAATGTATAAGAGAAGAGAAGAGAGAGAGAGAGAGAGAGAGAGAGAGACAGAGACTGAGACATAGAGAGAGAGAGAGAGAGAAAGAATGAGAGGAAAAGAAAAAAAGTGCCTGCTATACAGGCAAGCTGAGAGTGGGTAGGAGAGAATGTGGGGACATTGGTAGTGGAAATGGGACACTGGTGGAGGGATGGGTGCAAGAACACTGTAGGACAGAGACCCAAGTATGAACATCTTTGTAATGGTATATCTCATGATGGTATAATAAAAAGGGGAAAAATAGAATCTCGGAACAACAGAATAACAGCAGCTGAGCAAAAGATTAAGGAGCTCCAAGAAGAAAAGGAGGAAACTGCTAAAAACAGAAGGAGGTGGAAAGTCATCTGAAAAGCAATGAACAGCTCACCAGAAAATAATGAAGTGAGTTCAAGAAGAACAATATAAGAATCATCAGAGTCTCTGAAGAATAGGAGGCATATTTAATGAAGTAACAATAGTTAAACAAAATTATTGATAAGAATTTCCCAGAATTGAAGAGTACAGACACCATGATCCAAGAGTCCCAAAGGGTCCCTGTGAAATTTGAAAAGTCTCAACAAGAAAACTCTAAGACCTATTGCATGCAAAGTGACCAAAAAAAACCTAAAGATAGAGACAGAATACGGAAAGCAGTAAGATAAAAAAAGAGACTTAGCTACAAAGCAAAGTCCAAAAAATTTATAGCAGATCTACCAAATGAGACTCTGTGAGCCTGAAGAGAATGAAGGGATATAGTATAAAAAAAATTCAACAAAGTAAATGCCTCAACAAGAATACTCTATCCAGTTATAGTATCATTCAGATTTGAAGGAACAGGAACGATTCAGACAGGCAATAGCACAGAGAATTCATAACCTTGAGATCAGTTTTGAAAGAAATGTAAAAGAGCTTTTTTAAAAACAGGGCAAATTCTCTCCACCTGAAAACTGACTATAAATATATAGTGATCTTAAAAGTGTGTGGAACTTCTTAAGAATATACCTGTGTGTAAATAAGAATATAATAGTGGCTGCATAAGAATATATCTACAGAACACTGACAGAGAATAGTCCAAAATAAATTCATGTTTATGATCAACTGAGTTTTAACAAGTATGACAAGAAAATTAGATACAGAAATAGCTTTTTCAATAAAAGACAAATGCACATGTGAAAGGATGCTGTATGGGGTCTTCATACCATAATTAATCTAAAATGGATGAACCTTAGATATAAGACTAAGCTTAAAAACTTAGATATGAAACTTAGACATACAACATAAATGCTTAGATGAAAAGGTATGAATCACGGTGGTATAATAAAAAATTAAAAAATAAAGAAAAATAAAAAAAGAAAAAAAAAAAATTACTTTGCATGGGAAAAAAATAAAATAAAAACTTTATATAAGGCAATAATTTCTACACCAGAAACACCATCAATGAAGAAAAACAGAAAAACTTGGCGGGTGAAATTTAAAGTATTTGGGACTGGAGAGAGAGAACAGCAGGGAGAATTTTTGCCTTGCACATGGCTGACCTGGGTTCAATCCCCGGCATCTGATATGGTCTCCTGAGCATAGCCAGGAGTAATTCCCAAGCGCAGATCTAGGTGTAATGCCTGAGCATTGGAACCCAAAAAAAAGCTAATTTAAAAAAATTTTAAGTATTTGTGCAAAGAAAGGGGGATGAGGGAAGAAAAATAAAAAGACTACCCAAAGTCTGAGGAAAAATATTGCAAATCATACATTGGATATGGGACTTGGGTTGAGAACACATATAGAACCATCACACTTCAATAATAGAGATCATTGGAACTGACATTTCTCCAATGATATTCAAATGGTCAACAAACATAGGGATTCTCAGCATCATTAGCCATCAGGAAATGCAAATCAAACTCACGATGAGATACAACTTCACTCACACACACCTCCGCCCAGGTCCCACAAACACATACCACCACAATCAAAAATCAGATTGTAAATAAGCACTGCTTAGAATGGGGAGACCTAGATTGTATACTCCTATATAGGACTGTAAAATGCTACAGACTCTTAGGAAAACATGGCAGTGAGTCCTCAAACAGTTAAACACAGTGTGATCATTAGACAGCCACTTTATACCTAGCTATAAAAGCAAGAGAAATGAAAACATATGTCCCCACAAAAAATGTACAATGATTTTTACATAGCAACATAATTTATAATAGCCAAAAAGTGCAAACCACCTAATTGACCATCAACAGATGAAAGGATAAACTGAGTGCATTGTAGCGATACTCTGAAATATTATTTGGCAATAAAAAGGGATTAAATGCTAACATATGCCAAAGTGATGAAACCTGGACAACATTATGCTAAATCAAAATCAGTCTGATGGACTATATAAATATGACTCCATACATATGAAAAGACCCAAACAGGCACACCTCTAGTGATAGATACAAGATTGCCTGGGGCCAGGGCAGTTGGGAGTATTGGGAGGTAGCAGCTAAGGGATATATTTCTTTTGATGGAAATGTTCTAAAAGGACTGTGCTGAAAGATGGACCCACCTGCATATGTACTAAAATCCATATATCTGCGCTCCTTAAATGGATACACCATATGGTATATGGGTTATATCTCAATAAAGCGGAAAATACTGAGCAGATCCAGAGATGTAAAGTAAAACAGCTCATGCAGCAGATGGTGAGGCAGTAAAGTAGGACCTGCTGCTTTTATTCCCAAATCCCAGGACTTGGTGGGATGCTGGTCATGGATATCTCCACCATAAGGAGAATGGAGAACGTGGGTGTGCTCTGCCTGGTGAAGGCACAAGTGGATGGGACTGTTCCAGGACTGGTGGAGGTGATAAACAGACGTGTCTCATCCCCCTGAAATAACTACCATACTCGGATACAGTACAATAGCAGGGGTTAGAGGCTGCATTCTGTGATCTCAGAAGTGTCTAGGGTTTCTGCAAGGGGCTGATACAAACACAGAACTCACACATGGGACCAGGGCCTTGGATCCAGCCATATGTAATAGGCCCTATCTTTAATAGCACTGCTCTCAAGTTCATGCCTTTGGCTTCAATAATAATCCATTTTTGTGCGGGACTCAAGTCAGAGAGTCAACTAATCAAACATTATGATAATATTTCACCTACAAAGGAACGGGGACTCCAAGCTAGAAATGTTGCCAGTAAAGAAATGAAAGTTGACATTCCACTTTAATGACTACTCAAGCCACTTAAACAGCAGACTAATTTTTGTAAACATACAAATATTTAAAATACTTAGACTGGTTACTAATCAGTCAATGAGGCTTAAGTGACTGAAATTTTAAAAGAGCAAAATTAGGAAAACGAACCAGCACAGGGAGGCCATTATTCATTGCTGACTGTTGGTACAAGCTACATTTTTTCATCCTAAGGAAGCTGAGCTGGCAGAGCTTCTCAGGATAGAATAATCCAGCAGTACTGTCGATAGATTATATACTACACTATCAAAGATTATATACTACAATTCATCCATAGGGCCATCATATGAAAGTCAGGACAAGTATCCAGATGTTGCATCTCCTGCCTGATACAATGGCTTAGATATTTTATACTGGGACCCAGAGTATTCTCAAAGGAAACATCAGAGAATTCTCATCCTGGGTCCATCCCTCACTCCATCACTTCCCCTTGTAGTAAGCTCTTATTGAACTCCTAACCTTAGTCCTTATTTTCTTTTATTTGGGGAATGAGGAGTTAGGGTTACAGCCAACAGTGCTCAGGGAGACTATTCCTCACTCTGGAAGGAACCCATATGTGGTGCCAGAGATCAAACCAGGATCAGGAGGAGGCAGATCCTCCTGTTTTATACCTGGTACTTTCTCTGGTTCCAATAATTATTATTCTCAAATCTTCATGTAAGAGCATTGAGGACCTGACTACAATCGATGTAAATGACTGGCATAATTCAAACAAGAAATAATGAAAAGTTCAGAAGTGAGTCAAAGGGGTAACTCGACCAAAATGCAGAGAGAATTTTATGCAGAAAACTCCATTTTCTGCATACAGAACTAACTTCGGGAAGACAGCCCACACTTCTAGACTCCCTGCCTATATTACGATAACTGAAACAGGAATCAACGACAGTTACTGCACTCCCTGTCCACACACTACAGTGCTCAAACTGCTTTCTACTAGAGGCAATCCTGCACATGCTCACTCCCCAACAGGATTAGAAACACCTTGAGAAGAGAGACCATTTTTTTCTCTAACCCTGTATCTCCCACGCTGCGAGATCAATGTCTGGTCCACAGCAGTAATTTAACAAATTGTTGAACTACAAGGAACACTATTATGTATTGACTACTAGCATCCAGAAAGTGTTTACTTAAATGGTTCACTATTACAACTAGATTTATGTTACCAATTTACTACTTACATATGACTAAAGGCTAATGGCTATAAAGAATAAAACAGTAATTAAAACCACAACTATATAAAGCCTATGCATGAAAGCAACCTACGGATTTTGTCAGACACAGTCCTGGCTGAGTGTCAGATCAAAGGACAAACGGCTACAGAGCAACTCTAAAGGAGGCACTGGGTGTGCGCATTTTAGGAGCTCTATTCTTGCACCAAGAATGACTCCTCAGCCCCTAGATGAAATGAACTATCTTGAACTCTGGACTATGAAGTTAAACTGTCTTTTGGTGCAGGTGTAGCTCAGTGGGAGTGCACATGCTTTGAATGTCTGAGGCTCCAGATTCCATTTCCATGCACCCCATTTTTAATGGTAAACAAATTAATCCAGTCTTATTACAGAAGTCCTGATTAAAGACTGTTTCTTTTATTACCTTAGGAAAAAATATATAGGGTTGTTTTCACTTAGTGGTAATAAAAAAAAAACTATCCAAATCAATCTTGTCTCCAAATTTATTTGCTCGAAATGTTGTAATTTTAGGAAATAGAAACTGTTCTGAGAAATAGAAATGTTTGCTTGTTGGTAAGACAAGAGGAAACCCTGATTCTACAGTTTGAGGGATATGAAACAGGAAGAACAAACTTTAATAGACTCAGTTTTGAGGTGCCATCTTACAGCCCACTCATCACAAAGCACACCCCGCAGATGAGTGACTTTGTGACAACTGTTTTACATTCTCTTGCCAGTGTAAGAGCTGACAGATGGCATGCCAAAACTCAGAGAGAGCCCACCTCCTTTAATTATAATTCTAAAAGGTTGGAATACATAACCACATAAAGGTGTTTCTTCAATTTATTTTATATTATATGAATAACCAATTATATAAGGCAGAAAAAAGACTTTCTATATTTAATTTTGTACCTAAAATTACATACAACTTTTCAAACCAAAGATTTCACTCGATTATAATAACAGAAAGCCTGCCCATTCCTAGTAGACAAGCATTTGCCTCTCAGAAGAGAGGGCTGCTTCTGAAAATATCACACCAAAATGTCAAAGGTGAGCGCCTTGCTGATCCCCAGCCCCACAGTGAGACCCGTGACCTTCCCCCTGAGTCTCTCATTTCATCTCACCATTTCTTTGCCTTGTGTGTGCAGCTGTGTACAAGTGTTCAGGGATCAAGCCTGTCTTTCATGAGACTCCTGCATGGCTCTCTTGTTCCAAACTCAACACTGCTTTTCCTTGTCCTGAGCTTGAACCCAGACTAAACAATCCACTTCCGCTGGCAAGAGGCAGGCTCCAACTGATGCTTCAGTTCCATACCTGCTGGCGGGCCAACAGGAAACAAACAGGAAGTGAGCGTGCCAGCCACAGAGGAAGAAACGCACACCCCGTCTGGAATGCCACAGAACAGGATGCTTTGTGATACTAAGTCTGGGTGCTGGCGTGTTCTCGATGGTGGTGCCATGGTGACAAGGGGACACCAAGGGGGCATGGAGGGGACGGGGGGTTGCTATTTCATTCTGGGTTACAGGATAGTCGCTCCTGCTGCCCAAAACAAGGAAAGCAAGCAGTCCCCTAGCAAGAATTTTCTTTGAAAGGCATCTCAAGTGTCTGTTTATCATATTCTGTCTTTTGGAAGTTCTTCAGAAAGCCAAGCGATCCAAGCTGGAGAGGGATGGTAGAGATGAAGACTCTTGCTTTGCATGCCACCGATGACTGGCTTGAGTTCGATCCCCGCACAGCAGAGGGTGTCCTGAGCTCCACCAGGGAGAGAGCCATGGGTGTATCTCCCCCATTGCCAAACAAAGTAAAGCAATACCAAATTAGACTCAAGAGCATCCTGGGCTGGAAGCCCAGTCTAGATGCAGCTACTTCTAGGGTATGTGGCTTCTGGATATGTGATTCTGTCCACAGAGCAAACCTGGTTTGCTCTGGAATGGGGACACTTGCCTCTCACTGTGCCTTTCTTCTGCACAGACTCCAGGGAGACCTGGTTGACCTGCGTCCACAGAGAGGGAAAAGGATAGGCAAGAGACCCAGTGCAGGTCATGGGACTTGGAGGCACATGAGCGGAGGCAGCTGTGGTTTGAGAAAAAAATACCAGGGGAGGTGCTCACCACCTCTGCCGAGCAGACCGCCTGGCCCAGTACCTCTGCCAGAACTCAGGGCTCTCATGAGATAGGACTGCTCTCTGCAGCTTCAGCCCTAGCCCCGGCCCTCTCCTCAAGTCATTCCTCATTATAAATGAGCTGCTCAGTAGGTGCGAGCTTAAAGGACTGCACTATATGGTACTCTGGTACCAAATGGTCCTCCAAGTACACCTTGGGGCTACAGCCCTGGTGGTGCTCGACACTGAGCACCCACCAGAGCTGCTGCAAATAGTAACGAGGGGCCACAGGACCCAAGTACTCCTGAGAGGCCCCCTCCAAAACAAATAAACATTTTTTAAAGACAAAAATATAGGGGCCGGAGGCGATAGTCCAGCGGGTAGGGCTTTTGCCTTGCATGCGGCCGGTCTATGCTGGCCCGGGTTCGATCCCCAGCATTCCATATGGTCCCCCGAGCACCGCCAGGAGTGATTCCTGAGTGCAGAGCCAGGAGAAACCCCTGAGAGCATTGCCGGGTGTGACACAAAAAGCAAAAAAAAAAATTATAGAAAGAGAGAGAAAGGGAAATAAATAAAGAACCTGCCATGGAGGAGGGCTGGGGGAGGGGGGAGGGAACCGGGGACGTTGGTGGTGGGAGATGGGCACTGGTGGAGGGATGGGTGCTGGAACACTGTATGACCAAAACCCAAATATGAACTTTTTATTTGTATATCTTTGTAATTGTAAAAATAAAAAATTTTAAAAAAATTTTAATTTTAAAAAATGTAAGGGAATTCCTTCATGCTGCCCACCTGGTAGTGGACAGTATGAGGGATACCCTTAAAAAGGGTCCAGGTACTAACTGAAGTGAACCCTCACAGCTCCTGCAGTTTCAAGCAAGCCCAGCCATAATCCCCAGGTTTGTCTTCCCAGGCACAGGGTGGCAGCACAGTGGAGCAAAAATCTTTGCTCAATTCTACAAGATGACAAACCACTCTGGTCCACCATTCTGTGAAATGAGTGGCCAGGACTGGCTTTCAGTAATGACCATTTCACTGAAGGAAAGCAGATGGGACTGATCTGTAGTCGAATTGATTGGGAAAAAAAATGTACCCTTTTTTTTTTCCTTTTTAGTTTCTACCCAGCAATACTCAGGGGTTACTCCTGGCCCTGCACTCAGTAATTAGTCCTGGTGGTGCTTGGGGGACCATATGGGATGCTGGGGATGAAACCCAGGGCGGCCACGTGCAAGGCAAATGTGCTACCCTCTGTGCTGTCGCTCTAGCCCACATTTACCCTTCTTAGGGTGCAGTATGGTGCTTCCAACACCTCCTAACCTGTCTGTGCCTTTGTGGCCTCGCCTTTCTCCACCCATCTGCACACTTACCTTATCTGCAAAGACATGTACATGGAATTTATACAACACTTAATGCCATGTTTTCAGTTCCTTTGTTACTGCTCTTAAGAAACAGAATTTCTTTTTCATGCAACTCTGGTGCTCTGGAGGTGTTATTTTTTTTTTTTCCTGAGGTTGCTTAGAGGGCTGCAGCTCCCAGAATCTTCACATGGTTTGTAGTCTGTTTTACATCTGTGTCTAAAATTCCTCCTTCTACAGCATGTGACAGGACATATTGAGATATTACTGGTGCCCGCTCTAGCAAATAGATGATTAAAGGGAAGATCGTGATCGTGATCGTGATAAGGAGAAGGTTTAGAGCCTTCCTAATGGCCTTGTTTTCACTTGCCTCTCTAATTTAATTTTTTTGACAATCTATGAGCGTCTATTGATCTAAAATTGTTGCTGGAAAAGGATGAATAAATAAAGAAACTATGGTACACCTGCACTCAATTATACACTCAATCTCATGGCTTCATTTTTCCTAATAGCTGCACCGTGTTCAATTACACTGTGCAGCTATTAGAAAAATAAAGTCATGAAGTTTCATCAATAAATGCTCGAGATGAGAGCCTTCTACTGAGACTATACCATCTACATGGCAAAGCCTGGCAAGCTACCCGTGTTTTATTTTCTTGTTATGCCAAAAACTAGTAACAATTATGGACCTCAGTTCCATGACCTGAAGAATGGTTTCGGGCTCCTCCTGTCCCTGGAGCAAGCAGATACCCTTGGGTTACACTAGCCTGTGACAGGACTAATGGAGATGTTACTAGTGCCCACTTCGGCAAATCATGAACAATGGGAAGACAGTGATACAGTGATACAGTGATACAGTGATGAGCTTCTATTGTTTCATTTAAAAAAAATATCTTATTATACCACCGTGAGATATACAGTTACAAAGATGTTCATAAGATGTTCATATTTGAGTTTCTTTCATACAGTGTTCTAGCACCCATCCCTCCACCAGGGCCCATTAAAGAGCTTTTCTCCAGAAACAGTCTCATTCTGGGGTACTA
This sequence comes from Cryptotis parvus, assembly GCA_021461705.1. NCBI lineage: Eukaryota > Metazoa > Chordata > Mammalia > Eulipotyphla > Soricidae > Cryptotis > Cryptotis parvus. Next base: position 194,234 of record JAJIBD010003311.1, on the reverse strand, counting down.
GGGATTAGGATTCACAATACAGGGCATAGAGAGAGAACAAAGGGGGAAAGGCACTTCCCTTATATAAGCCTGTATATATAAGCCTGTATATATAAGCCTGTATATATAAGCCTGTATATATAAGCCTGTATATATAAGCCTATATATATATATATATATATATATATATATATATATATATATATATATATATATATGCGCCACCCTATATAAGCCACCCTCAGCACCCCATATGGTCCCCAGAGCCTACCAGAATTGATCCCTGAGCACAGAGCCAAAAGTAAGACCTGAGCACTGCTCAGTGTGAGCCTAAAACAAAACAACACACACAAAAAAAAATAACTAATTTGATACTCCCAAGCCTATTGCAGTCTCTTTCGTGCACATAATTTCTTCTCTGTTCAGCAAGAGAATAAATCACTCTACAGAATCACCGCAACATCCAAGTACTCCATGAATCTTACAATAGTACCACCAGGGGGTACTCTAAGCCCAAGAGGGACTGTTCCACCCAGAACAGGGAGGCAAGACTACAAACTACTTTATGTCTTCCTATGGATCAATTTCAAGCCTCACACCCTATTGCCTAGTGGCATGTTCTGGCTTTTCTACCAATTATATTTCCCGAACATCTGCGATCCTGCCTAGTCACACACCTAAAGTTTCCCTAGCTCCCTCTCTCCTCTAGCCCCACACCATTGCCGCGTTCTCGTCCCTCTTACGGCAGTCTCATCTTCCTACCAGTTACCTCCCCAGCAAGTGCAATGTTGTTTTAAATCACTCAGTCAGCCAAATAAAAATGTTCTCTATAAAGTTTGTTCACAGTGAAAGGGTCTGAAAACGCAATTTAGTTCTCTATATCTAACTTTTTCAAAACAGACTGTCAGAAGAAAAGTTAAATGAAGCTCGAGGGGTGTGCTGGCTTATTTTCCTCAGTGAATCCTGCAAATCCTTTTCTGGCTCAGGGGAAGGCCATGTTTCAATTTTTCCTTTCTGTAAACCACTTGCTAGCCGTCCTTTACATATATTTGCCCAAACTTTTTTTTTTTTTTTGCTTTTTGGGTCACACCCAGGATTGTTTTGGGGATCCCCCTGGCTCTTTGTTCAGGAATTACTCCTAACAGTGCTCGGGGACCATATGGGAGGCGGGACATCTAACCCGCATCGGTTATGTGCAAGGCAAATGCCTTACCTGCTGTACTATAGCTTTGCCCCCCCAAAACTATTCTTTTTAACAACATCAAATCTTCTCAGCTTTCAATCCCACTAACGAAACATTTTGTCTGCCATACATTTCATTCACATGAAGTACACATTTCAGTAGCTTTCAGTAATTGCAAAGTTGCTATCACCATTTTACAAGTTTCCCCAGCCCAAGAAGAATAGAGACCCAAGAGCAGCCCTTGTCACCTCCTCTCAACCTCTATACCAGTCCTAGGAAATAAACAAATCTGCATTGTCCCTAGAGATCTGCCTATTTCATATAAATGGGGCCTACATTTGGATCCTACAAAAGGGATCCTTTGTTTCTGGCCTCCTTAGTATAACAATTATTTCACAGTTGCACCAAGTTGTAGCAAGTGTAAGTTTTCAACCCTTATTTCTGAATATGATTCCACCGTAAGCACACATTCATTTCCTATCTAGTCACTCTCTGATGTGCATTTGGGTGCATCTCCAGGTTTAGGCAATTATGAGTAATTCTGCTATGAAGGTTTGTGTACATGTTTTTGTGAAGATGTACAGCTTCATTTCTCTTATGGGTTGAACTGTGCCCTGCCCTCTCCGACACCCCCATCCCCACCCCAATCCCACCCCACACACACACAAAGGTTGAAGTTGTAACTTCCAGAAACTTAGAATGAGCCCTTATTTGTGAATTCTGTCTTTATGATGGTAACCAAGTTAAAATAAGGGCATTGGGATAGGCCACAAGGCAACAGAAAGAGGGACATTTTTAAAAGAACAGAAGAGAATACCAGGTGAGGATGGAGGCCAAGAATGTGATCAATTCCAAGCAAATACCAGAAGTTATTTGTAGTGAGAGAGAGTGATCTCTGAAAGCCACAAGAAGGCATGGCCCCACCAACACCTTGACGTAGACCTTCTAGGCCCTAGAACTGTGACAAAGTAAGAGTTGTTTTAAGTCTACTAGCTTTCAATGCTTTATTACAGCATTATACTAGTACTAACTAGTTATACAGGCAGTTACCTAGACATGAAACTACTAGATCATATGATAGGACTAGATTTAACCCATTTAGGAACTGGCAGATTATTTCCCAAATCAGCTATACAAAGAGCTCATTTTTCATCAGCTATTAATGGTTTCAAATACAGAACATCACTTTTTCTATGTGCAAACTATTTATTTGTACATTAATACATGTAGTTCTCCCTTTATCCCCTCCTTGGTGATAATTTTCTCTACCAGCAGTTGTTAAACCTTCCTATTTCCTTCAAAAAAATACCACTAACAATTAACTCAGCAATGCCCTAAAAAAGAGTAGGGACTGAGAATGAGCATGGCTGGGCTTATGGACTAATTTTAAAGCGCAGCTCTAAACCTAAAGATAAGTCAAGGGAGAATAAATGGGACTAAACATGAGGACATTTAGGGGCCCAGGTGGGCACATCTACCAGTGCTCAGGGATAACTCATGGCTCTGCAGTCACTCCTGACAGGCTAGAGGGACCATATGTGGTGATGGGGATCGAACCTGAGTCGGCCACGTGCAAGGAAAACACCCGACCCACTGCATTATTGTTCCAGCCCCATGATAAAAGTTTTTTTAAGGGAGACTTTCCTGGCTAAGAATGAGAAGCAATAAAACTCTTTATGTTTGTTATCCAGCAACGCTGTTTATCCATCACTGAATCAAATATCTAACTTGTGAACAAGGAAAAATAAAGTCCTTCATATAGCAGAGTAAATAAGACATAAGCACATGCACAGAGATTGAGTACCACAGCTACTATACAGGTTTACTAGCCAATAAAGTGGCAGATCTCAGATCTCTGCACAACTAATGAATGTCAGTTACACGAGTAATGATTAGGCTCTTGGCCACTTTAGGCTCTTGGCCATGAGATTGCATTGAGATTGCAATGAGATTGCATTAAAAAATCTATTTTTAAGAACTTTCCCTTATTTTAAGCAGTCAAACAATATCTGACTCCTCATTTTTCATAGCCTCACATACAAAACTAAAGCAGAATGGAAAAAAGAAGGTTGGAGAAATGCAAATTAAAGCCAGAAAACTGTTTCCTGTGAACGATGATAAGAGAGGAAACCAGCACCCAGAGCCAGTCACTCAGAAAGCACAACCACTGAGGATTACTTAGGGAAGAGAGAGGGCAGTGGAAAACCCCTTGACCTGTCCCAAGACCATCACTGGGGCCTTAAACTAGTAAGCTTGAGTCCACAAAGGAGTTCATGTAGGTCATGATAAGAGGAAAGCCACATGTAGTATGTTTAAGAACACATCTAGAATACAGGGTCAAGTTGTTCAAATAAAAATTGAGGTTACAGGCTATCTTTTGAGCCATCCTTTTTATTTTCCTCCCCCTTAATTTTCTCCCAGTTGATGACTGAGACTGGTCTGGAAAGTATTGGAAAGAACAACAGTTCAGCAAGCCAGCCTGAAAACACAGCAACAACTGTTGCAAGTTGGGAAAACGTAAGCAACATTATTTAGGTATTAATATGTAATAACTTTGAAAATCATTTCTACAGAAAAATTCCATCTTCCCTCACCTCCTTTCATTTTACTACCACAAGGGTTGAATAACGATTTAAGAGCAGAGGTCCTCACGACGGAAAGCTCCAACAGCAACACCTGACAATATTGTAGAAATTGCAAAATCTGTGAAAGGGATGTAACTTAGAGGGAAGTACATTATTGCACCTAGTTTCAATCCCTGATCCCTAGTACAACAAAGAAGGAAAGTCAGAAGGGAAGCCAAATTCTCAGGCCCCACCCCAGGCTTACTGATTCGGTAACTCAAGAATGGAGGTAGCAAACTACGGTAGACGAGTTGACTCTGGTACCTGCTAAAGGCTGAGAATCACTGCTTCACACAGTCTGAATGTAAAATATGGAGGATATTTGACCCACAGAGGAAAATGATGTTTAAAAGACTGCAGTGACAAAGGGGAATAAGGATAATAGGCAAAAGGTATCCTAGTAGCTGAGACACTTGGGTAAGGCCCAACTATAACATTCAACAACCTCAGTTACATAAAAGCATAAAGAGGGTAACCTCCAGGGGCTGGAGAGATAGGACAATGGACTGGGTGCTTGTGTGACACATGGCTGACCCAGATTCTATCCCTGGGACCCCAAAGGGGTCCCTATGCACTGCCAGACATGATTCCTGAGCACAAATCCAGGAGTTATCCCTGAGTATTGCCAGATGCAGCCCCCAAACAAAAAAATGGAGTACCTTCCAGATGTTTTAGGAGTGCCCTGCTGCTATTTCCATGAGCAGATATCAGGATGTTTTTGCCGCTCAGTACTTCAGGAGCAATCCTTTCATTCCAATAGGGAAGGAGTCTCTCCAGAACATCTTTTAAACTTTCCGCTCGGGGTAATTGGTCTACTGGTACATCACACACTTTGTACCTCCGGTCATTGTAGATTTCATGGTAGTAAGGATGGGTATCCTCGATGGGTGGTGGAGTCACATTGTAGCTTCTTCTCCAGATCCTCACTTGTTCTTCTCCATGATTCAGAGCCATTTTCTCCCTGTTAAGACCAATCAGGGCTCCATAGTGACGTTCATTTAGGCGCCAGGAGCTTTCCACAGGAACCCATTCCTGCCCTAGCTCTTCCAGGATCAGCCAGGCCGTGTGAATGGACCGATTAAGGATGGATGTGAACACAAGATCAAATTCCATGTTGAGAGCTTTGAGCTGCTTCCCACAATTCCGGGCTTCCTCCAATCCTTCGCTGTTGAGCTTCTGATCTACCCAGCTACAAAAGCGATTTTCCTTATTCCAAGCACCCTCCCCCATGTCTTAACATGATCAGTCTGTACTTGGACATATTGGTGGGTTGAACTTTCCCAGAGCTTCCAAATGGGCCAATGTTCAGTGACAACACATCTACAACGAGAAGAAGCAAAAGGGTAAGATGTAGTCTCTATCCAAATGACAACCTTGGAACGGCAATGCAACTTTGCCATAGTCGGTTTCTGGAACAAACGAGCATCATTCCTTTGAACAGCTTTCACTTCATTCAGCAGCTCAAGCACCACAGCACATACAGGCACCTTCCATATTAATCACTGGGAACCTGGTTGACTCACATTTCGTGATGGCTGGATAATCTGTCCTAACTAAAATAACAAAACACTTCATTCTAATGGCATGCTGCGTTTCTGCCAGATGAAAAGGCAGTTTATGTGTGCAATATAGAGGATTTAATAGGATAAAGTGTAGACAATATATAAAAAGAGAAGCTGAGTTGCATTTCCAGCTTCTAGCAACAGTCCCAGGTTTGTCTTTGTGTGAAAAAAAGAAACACCAGCCTTACCTGAACACAGGAGTAAAGACACTTGTTAGCCAAGAGGTCGGTCCGATGCCATGGGGCCCACCACACTCAAGAAACACTAAGACTCAGATTCCAGCAACACTGAAAGTTTAAGTGACATTAACACCACATGTGGCACTTACCTAAATGATCTGTCACCTGTGCCTAGAAAGCATTTTTGGTCAGGGGATAAATCCGGAAACCAAACAAGCTGTCAAATGCAAGCAGATGAGAGGTGCGTCTGGCGAGACAGATTAACAGAGTAGGGCAGCTGGGGTGCAGGGAGCAACTGATAAGCAGGCCTGTCTCTCCTCCCTACCCTTCCACTCTCTGCCACACTGCACTGCAGCGAGACAGGATTCTCAGAAAACAGCTCACCCTGAAGTACTTCTAAATGCCTGAAACTGAAGCTGCTGGTTAAAGACCCTGTGGACCACTCTGGGCCCTACCCCCAGGAGTAGGTAGGGGGTACTACCCGATGGCTGGGACCAAGGCTGTAGAGGAGCCTTGGTCCCAGCCATCAGGCTGCCTTCATGCCTTGTGGTCAGTGGACATACTGTTCGAGTTCCACCCAATGCACCCCACCTCCGCCAGTGTTTCCCCCTGCTGGGGGTGGCAGATTATATGAACCCCAGGGCCTGGTTTGCTGCCATTCCTGGAAGCTTCCATTAACTGGAGATATTGGGTTCCACATAACTGTGATTCACCCACCATTATCTAACAATCAGGGGCAAAGTTCACTGGAATTTAGATATAATTTCCTCCCTTCTTCAGGAATTTCCTAGAGACTGGTGGGAGAGGGCATTGAGGAGGAGTGGAAAAGGTGTATTTAAAACTAGGCTTCCTGTTTCTAGTTCGAGGAGGCAGACAGAGGGCCCAATGAAGCAGCTGATAAAATATACCAGCAGGGACAGTGGAACACAGAATGGGATGAAGAACAGAGTGTTCAGCTAGGTGACTGATTACAGGTGTCCAGAGCAGAATTATCACAAAGTGAGGAGAGAAATGGGGGAGGAAGAGAGAGCTGAATTTGATGCACATGCTCCCACACAGATTTTCTATGGTGTCTTTTTCCCTTTTGAGGGAGAAGGGGAGAGGGCTTAGGAAGGCTGTGGCCATACCCAGTGGTGCTCAGGGCCTACTTCTGGCTCTGTGTTGAGAATAAAACCAGGGTGGGCGGCATGCACTACACTCTCTCTAGGGCTCCTCCGCAGGGTTTCTTTAGGGAGCACCAATCTTCCAAGTGACAGAAGCTTCAGACCTAACTGACTGCTGGTACCGCCCCACCACCGACTGGGCTTTGCTGTGGCATACGCGTGGTTGGGCAGAGGGCAGTGGAGGAAAGAAAAGCTCACATCCATTCCTCTGCCTACTCGGGTTCTTCTTCTCAAGCAAGAAGCATCGCTCTGCCTTTTCCCTTTCAGTGAAGAAGGGCCTGCTTAGACCATATGTTGGCAGAGACAAGCCATTGTCTGGCTGATGATGTGTGGAGAGAACCAAAGAAGGCCTCAGTGTGTAGCCACAGAGACATGCGACACTTTTATCACTCAGCTCTACGTGTGTTTCCCCACTGGCCATTTTGGCTTACTTCATGACATGGAACAGTTAGTGTTCCCTCATAGCTATACTGTGGAAGAGGACACCGCACAGCAGCCACAAAGCATCCACAAACACATGCCGCTCTCTCCCTCAGGCATGAGAGAGGGCAGGAGTGGTACCAGGTGCCCACTGAGGGGCATCATTTTTGGAAGCAGAGCTTCTCCCACTTTCCCCCAAATCATGAACCTCAATTCACTGACTGCTCACAATGGGCCTAGGAGCTTGGAGAACTGAGAGTTTGTTATCTTGACACTGTTACTCCTTGTGGGAACTGTGTTCTGGGTTGCCCAGAAAGGCACCCTGTAGGCAGCTTTATTTCTACACTCAGAGGCTCCAAAGGGCTGAAGAGTGTGTGGAGCGAGCTGCAGGAAGCGTCAGGCCCCTCTCCTGGAAGTGGCTGGTGGGTAGATGAAAAACAGGCTGGTGTGGAGATGGGCATCAACATCCCTATCGCCTGCACTCACGGAACCAAGGTATCATTGGTACCGGAACTAAAGAAGGCTGGACCATGAAGCCCAGGACTGGAGGAAAGGCAATACTAGAGGTCAGATGGCAGAGATTGCGTGGATTCTGCTTTTGGTTTAATTTGCTTCCGTGTTTTATAGGGGTCATTCCCAGCAGCACTGGACCAGATGTGGCTGCCTGCCCCCATCTCAGAACCTTGCAGGTATGGCGCATGTTTCTCTCACTTACTCATTGCTTAAGCCCTCTGTCTTGTTTCAAAGTGAAAACAAAACAAAAAAAAAAACTTAAAACCACCTACAAACTAGACAAAGATTTCCAATGCCTGGCAGGTGACCTCTCCAGGACAGATAACCATGGAGGTCACGATTTCACTGGACCCAGCAACCTCCGCCAATCTGGTACCCAGTCTGCCTCTGTTACATCCAACACTCTTCCTTGGTGCAAGATCCCCTAGTCCCTGTGCTATTTGCCCTTGCCCTCCAGTCACTCTGGAGTCAAACTGACTCAACTCTGAGTGCCAGTTGGGTTTAAAACGAGTTGATGTTAGAACCACACTCTGCCCACAACACCCGCTTCTTCCTTTAGTGGCAGGTACTCACACCTCACAACCTCGCAGGGGACAGGTGAGATCTCAAACTTACAATGGCACATCTCCAAATGCCACTATCTGATTGGGAAGGACAGCTCCGATGCTGAGAGGCTGCTGGCTGCATGTAACTAGCGCCTGCTGCAAATGTCCTGAAACTGATGTGCCCTATTTAAAACCCCTCAATTACCTGCAGCTGGTCTCAGAATGCAGCTCAAAGCCTGTAATGTGACTTTTGGCCAGAGCCACCATCTCCCAGTACATCGCAAAAATGATCAACACAAAGGGAAAGAGGAGGGGCGCCCGCTATGTTTTCTAGACTGTTTGGAAACATGGAGCTGTTCCTTTGGCCACGTACATGCAGAACTACAGGAGAGGTGATATTGTAGACATAAAGGAATGGGTGCTGTCCAGAAAGAAATGTTACCATGGTACTTTGGCAAAACTGGCCGAATCTACAATGGTATCCAGCATGCTGTTGGCATTGCCGTTAACAAACAAGTCAAGGGCAAGATTCTAGCCAAGAGAATTCATGTTCGTTTGAGCATATTAAGCAGTCTAAGAGTCGAGACAGTTTCCTGAAACGGGTGAAGGGAAATGATCAGAAAAAGAAGGAAGCCAAATAGAAAGGGACTTGGGTTCAGCTGAAGTGCCAGCCAGCTCCACCCAGAGAAGCACACTTTGAAAGAACCCATGGAAAGAAGTCTGAGCTGCTGGAGTCCATTCCTGACAATTTCATGGCATAACGGGTATTTGTTTAAAAATAAAGGAACACTGGACTATTTAAAAAAAATAAGTCTGTAATGTGGCCTGCAAGACTTTTATTTTCTCCCTCTCCCCATAGTCTTTCTCACCTCAGGACCTCTGTACATAGTATAGTCTCCTTTGAACATCACCTACCATCCCCTCCCAGCCCCGCTCAAGGGGGCCTCTACTTAGACTAACACATTAGTTGTGTTCAAGCAAAATAAAGGCTAGTAACAAAGGCATGTCACAGACTTACTTAATTTATAAAGTAAAAGTAGATGGAACTAATTCTAATGTGCACTTAAATCTTATAGGTTCAAAATATTATATTCAGAACATTACAATTTCAACATCTGATCTGTATGCAATTCTGTTTTCAAGTGTGTGTGGGTAGTGGCTCCAAGGGTTTCTTCCCAGCAACAAGTGGCTATGTGAGCCAGTTGGGTGCTTGGGCCAGCCAGATGGCACTGGGAATTGAACTAATTCCATGTCCATGGCCCTGGCCTTAGTCCCCATCCCAGCTCCCAGATGCAAATCTTAATGTGATATTTTACAGTCCTTTTTTGGGAAGATGCCTTTGAAACTGGTTGTGTATTTTTTACTTCAAGCACATTTCCATCTAGATGAGCCACACTTAGAGGATTGGAAACCACATGGGATCAGTGACTGGCTATCACTATCACTATCACTATCTTCCTGTTAATCATCTATTTGCTAGAGTGGGTACCAGTAATATCTCCATATGCCCTGTCTCATGCTAGTAGAACCCAAAGGCATCCGCTCGCTCCAGGAGCATAAAGAGCCTCAAACAATTATATTAGGTCACAGGAATGACCAAATATAAATGTTACTGGTAATTGGCATATCATTACTACACGAGCAGCTTGCCAGGCTTTCCGTGAGGGTGGCATACTATTGTAGTCACCTCTAAATAAAACATTTATTGATGAACTGCGCGCCGCTAGCGGCCGCGATTGCCAGGCTGTGATAGTCTGGTCTGCTGGGTGGAGTTGTGACGAGAGGGAAGTCCAGATGTGGAAAATGGCGGGCCCCATGGAGTAGGGGAGGGTGGTCTGGCTTGTTGTGAGGCTCTGCTGGGGTGGCAGGCCAGGGCTAGAACCCGACATGCCTCCCGGGCGCCTCACGAGCAGCTGGGCACAGGGAGAGCAAGTAGCAGTTCTGTCCCATGTCTGAGAGTCTCTGGTTCAGCATACCGAGCCGGATTGAAAAAAAAAATTGCTGCAGGGTGGCTGTCGATGATCCGGGCTGTGATAGTCTGGTCTGCTGGGTGAAGTTGTGATGAGAGGGAAGTCTGGATCAGTGACTGGCTATCATAGTGAATTGCATAGCTTTAGAATTTAGCATAAGTGTTCATTCCTCTAGGCCAGTGGGTCTCAATCTTGAATGTGTATCAGAGTCACTGGGAGAAATGGGCAACAGCCATCTCTGGATGCCATTTCCAGACCCCAACTATGTAGGCCTGGGGCAAGCATGAAATCTGGTATTTTTATCAAATTCACTGGTGGTCTAAGGTTTGTGCCATGAGGTTCTCTGCAGGCAGATCCCTGTCCTCCTTGCTGGCTGGAAAGTACTTGGGTCTATATGGGGCCCTGGTTACACCTATGCTTGGTCCCCCTGCGACAGGTATTTGTAAAAGTCTCTGCGCCACATCCTGGCAGGTCATTCTGTCATATCTAGGACCATGGTTCCCACAATGGTCTACCATCTCTTTCCAGATAAAGAAAGATATTAAGGGGCCAGAGCTATAGTCCAGCGGGTATGGTGTTTGCCTTGCACGCTGCTGGCCCTTGCCAGCCAGGGTTCAATCCCGGCATCCCATATGGTCCCCAAGCACCGCCAGGAGTGATTCCTGAGTGCAGAGCCAGGAGAAACCCCTGAGCATTGCCAGATGTGACCCCCAAAAAAAAAGCAACAACAACAACAACAAAAAAAGATATTCAGCACATTCTGGAAAGCCACCCTCTTTAAGTGAATCAACAGACTATGCTCTCAGTTGTACCAAGACTACTAGTCCCACCAGCTTCGGGCCCCGAAGCTTGACAACTTTGGGGAACACTGTTTCCTTTGGAAGGCATGGCATTCAATCAGACCAGGGAGGTGCCCCTATAGGTGTGCTAACAGAGTCTGAGTCAGACACCACTGATCAGATGACACTGAAGAGCAAAGCATGATGGCTCGGTTAGCAAGCAGCAAAGTGTAGAGTCGTTGGCAAACCCAAGACATTGGGAAGCTCTAACTCAAGAGTCCCAGTGTATTCAGTGGCAAAGCTAGAGCCAAGAACATCATCCGCTCTACGTGCATGCCCTCTGAGGTTTACTATGTTCAGGAAAGGCCCTAAACTCCACAGAGAAACCAAGACTCCTACTGTCTCATTCCAAACCTGGAGCCACTGAAGACTGAGTCCTGGTGTGAAGATCAAGGCTCAGTTTGTCTCACTTCACAAGGGTGTCTCCAGTCAAAACTCATCCTTCCCAACAGGCAACCATTGCACAAACTGTGTACAAACAAACTGAGGATACAGTATGGCTCAGCTCATGACCAAAAGGCACAGAGTTGGGTTGGGTAACAGTCAACCCCACTTACAGAGAGGTACCATACCGAAACATGTACTCCCCCACCCACATATTCTAAATGATTGAAAACCCAAGCTTTGTTCTTCTGTCCTGGTTTTGGTCAAGCTCACCAGCCTGGGGTTGGTTTCCCCAGGCTCTTCATGTTTACCTCAGTTTGGGTTACCAGCACCTGAACTAAGCACTAATGTCAGTCTAAGTTTTACTTCATACTCAAGAAAAAGGACCCCCACAAGTTACTAATACTAAAGGGCTCCCTCCCTTTCTATAGCATGATATGGTTCAGGGCCAGAAAGAGAGCACAGCAAGGAAAAGCATGTGACGAACCTAGGTTCTATCCCCAGCACCCTATATGGTCTCCTCAGCCTCCAGGAGTGATTCCTGAATGCACAACCAGGAGTAAATCCTGAGCACCACCAGGTGTGGCCCCTAAACTGAAAAAAATAAACACTAAACAGACAACCTATCTCAAAAGAAAATCTTCCCCACACCTTTTCTTCTTGGCTGTTTTCCCTTCCTTCTCACTGTTAGTTTTTTTAAGTTTTCTGACAAGTCATTGTGCCTGGCCCACACTACTGAAATGATTTCTCAAAAGATGGTCAGACTTAAAAACTGCCTGTCAAGAGAGGCTGGGGCTGGGGAGGGTAGAGAGGGGTAGGAGAGGAAACCTGGGGACACTGGCGGAGGGAAGTAGACACTGGGGGTGGGAATGTTCACGTAACACTGTAGGTCAAAAAGCCCAACTGTAAATAACTGTGCAATTATCAATGCTTTAATAAAATAAAATTTTAGGAAAAACAAATAAAGGCAAAAATAAAGACCAAAAATAGATGGCCAGTCAGTAACTTCTGAGGAAGGGGAGCCTTTCTCCTCTCAGGACATACCAGTTTTGATCCCTCCAAAGCTAACCACCTCTATTGAAGGGAAATAATGGCTCTAAGATCTGGGGATAAGATTTTCCCTGCTTGTCCGTGTAACTCTGTGGTCTTCCATCTCCACATGCCCTTACCCACTAAAAATCATACTATGATAAAGTAAAGAGCACAGGGTTCCATGGCAGCTGCCAGTCAAGGGATATTTATATGGGCACAGGAATGCAGGAATCCTCAGGCACCTTGGTCTGGAGAAGGCTCTATGATTACTTCCATTGTACAGATGCAGAAACCCAGGAGAGGTTAGCCTGCCCATGGTGATGGTGACTGGGAGAGCCGGAGTTCAATCTTAGGGAAGCTGGACCTTGAGGCCTACAGTGAGGCCTTCAACCACACTTTTGAACTTTCAAAACTACCCTAAATCCTTAGAAAATTTTGTCATTACTGGCATAAATTGAATTATATATACACTGACCCCAAATACTGAGTCTCCCCAGTTGTATTAGTTCTTTCATTTTTCAAACCCCATACGGAGATGTGCTACAGGGCATACCTGACTGTGCTCAGGAGTCATTCCTGGTGGTGCTCAGGGAACCATATGTGGTGCCTGCATCAGCTCAGGATTGACAGTATGTAAGATTTTCATTCTCTCTCTCTTTCTCTGTCTGTCCTGTCCTGTCCTGTCCTGTCCCTGTCTGTCCTGTCCTGTCCTGTCCTGTCTGTCTGTCTGTCTGTCTGTCTGTCTGTCTGTCTGTCTGTCTGTCTGTCTGTCTGTCTGTCTGTCTGTCTGTCTGTCTCTCACTCTCTCTCTCTCCACTCCATTTCAGCATAGTGCCATGATGGACTGCTGAAGAATGAAGACTCAAACATGAATCAAAGAGGTTATTTCTGAGTGGACAGAATACTGTTGAAACTGCATCCAGACAGAGTTTGAGATTTATAAGAAAGGAGAAATTCATAAAAAAATATTTATAGGAAAGGGGGAAAGGAATTCTACCCTACGGAGGAGTGAATAGACACTCTTGAGAATAGACACTCTCAGATATACCTGAGACAGAGGTATATAGAAAAAAGAGGACCCAGGGACCCATCAGAACTGGCTGGAGGAAGAGTGATTATGGTTCTGGACACCTAGGAAAGGCTTGCTTTAGGCCTATTCTCCCAACAGAATTACGACAGGGTCCATTTCACTCTTAAGTATCATAGGTGAAAACTTACATGATCACCCTGAAAGCACAGGGTATAACAAGAAAGTTGGAGGAGACCAGCCTGAAAAGATAAGACGGAACAGTGGCTCCAGAAGGGCGTCATGCCAAGGAATGTAGGTTTTCTGTAAACATTGGAGCATCATCAAAGGTGTGATGATGCAGATCTTACAAGGAGGTGAAGAACTTAAAAATACAGAGAAAAGGGAAAACAAAAACAACCATATGAATACCATAAGGCTGTCGCAATAATCCTGAGGACACATAATCAGACCTAGATCAGGATTAATGGTCCCAAGATAGGTCCTCGGGATAAGTTACTCTGGTGATGGGCACAAAGCAGCATAAAGTATAAAAAATAAATTAAAATAAAAAATGGTGGAGTGTCTTGGGTGCACTGGTGGTGGTGAAGGTATTAGTATCTTTGTATATCAAATCCAAGTTAACTCTACTGTAACCAAGTTACCTAAACCAAATTCAAAGTAAGTAAAATGGAACAAAGGGGATGAATGTGAGGAACAATACAGCTCAGGTACTGGGAAATTTTTCTTTAGAGGGTCAAGTAAGACTTTTTACAGCTTGATTCAAGGCTCGATAATCTCTGTTGCTATTATTCTGCCACTGTAGCCAAGAGCAGTCATAGGCAATATTTAAAAATTCAGGGCTGTGTTCCAATAAAACTTCATGTATGAATACTGATATTTGAATTCCATGTAATGTTCACACATGCAATTACTTGATTTATTGCAACCATTTAGACAAAACCATTCATAAATTTTCTGCTGTACAAAAAAAAAAAAAGGTAGCAGTGTAGCAGTCTGCCAATCCCAGGCCTTGCTAGATACCACTGTCATTTCTACTTATCACATCAGCATTTGGAACCTTTTACACACCCTACCCTGGGATAATCCCATCATTCTTAAATCACCTGACTTTATTCTAAGATTCAAAGTACCCCGAGTAAAAGAATCCTATACTTAAATTGTTTTGACCCATCACAGAAGACCATACTGAGTACTTTGAAATCAGTCGGGAGTAACTTTTTGCTTAACTGACTTATTTCATAATGGATTCCAGAGAGAATAACAGGGAAATTAGTTGCCTTGTTAACTTCCTTGAAAACTATGATCTGCTGTTTTGACATGCACCTTCAGAAACTATTGTCTCACAATTCTCCTGAATAGTGGGAATCGGAGCTGTACAATTGTCTTGGCAATACAAAAATGAATAGGAAGAAAAGAAAAGAAAAAGAAAGAGGGCCAGGGTGACAGTACAGCAGAGAGGGTATTTGCCTTGCATGCAGCCAACCTGGGTTTGATCCCTTTCATCCCATATGGTCCCCCAGCACTGCCAGGACTAATTCCTAAGTACAAAGCCAGGAGTGACCCCTGAGCATTGCTGGGTGTGACCAAAAAAACCCAAAAATAAAGAAAAGATTAGGAGATTCAAAGAGACAATTCTGTACTTTCAACTAAACATATGCATAAAAACCCATGTAAAATGAGCAATATAATATTGCTGCCACAAACCCAAAGTTAGGCTTGGAACTTATGCACCAGCTCAGCATGCTTTTAGCAGGCAGAGATGAAGAGGAAAGACTGGGCCTAATACACATGCAGAGCATTTGCTGAGACTACTGCAACAGTAGCCCTTAATAGTAATTCCAACACAGAGATTAACTCTAAACAGAGCTTCCAACTTTTGCTGCCCTCACCAAGCCATGAAGTACACCTTTCCCACCCACAGCTGCCTTTTCAGATGAGTACTCCTGGACATGGCTCTCTCCCTTCCTCAAGCATTTGAAAGTAACAGCGGCTAACACTTCAATGTGACAACTTATCAACATGTAGGGAAGGAGCATGAAATTACAGGATAAAGACAGACTTTTAAATGTAGCTTTTGGGCCTGGAGAGTCACAGTATAGTGCCTTGACTATGGTCATCCCCAGTTTGATACCCAGCACCACATATGGTCAATCCCTCGGCACCAACATGAGTGGTCCAAGAGCAAAGAGCCAAGAGTAAGCCCTGAGCAATGCTGGATGTACGCCCACCCCACCACCCCAAGAAAATTAAGAAGAAAAACAAAATATTCTATTTCAAAAACTGTATAAGAAATGTGTGGCCAATGTTCTGGTACTAAAGTAATATAAAACCAGGGATAGAGTCACTTGGATCCAAAGCATCCCCTTAAATATCAAAGAGTTGAGTGCTACCCTAGATTGCTCAGAAGTTTCCCTTGGTCTGAATGCTCAATGCACAGCTCTGAACAGTTCAAACTTTGGTGCACTGGAAACCTAACTCTGTAGACGATAGGCTGGTGACATTAGAAGACAGAGAAAAAGAAAGCTTAACTTTGTCTCTGGTAAATTTAAAATAAGTAGTTCTGAGAAACCCCTGAGCATTGCCGGATGTGACCCCCCCAAAAAAAAAAAGTAGTTCTTAAGGGCAATGAAATCTGAAGCTTGGTTCCTTATGCTATCCCCATTGTCAAATGGAATATTAAAAGCTCAAACAAGACAGTACCTGAAAGTATCTATTCTTCCATCACCTGTAACTTATGAAGAAATTCTATAGACATGTTTCTGTGGTTTTTTTTAGAGGCCATACACAGAAAAGCTCAGCCTAGTGAGTATGACAGGTGCTTGAGCCTAGTCCAGTCTGGAGGGGCCAAGAGCCAGGTAATGCTCAGTGGGCTGGCAACCAGGGATATAGTTAGTGATAATTGGTGGGGTACACAGTGCCAGGAACTGAACTCAGTGCTCAGCACATACAGGGAATATGCTTTACTGCATGTCTCCATTTTTATGGATATAAAATAATAGATCCATAATAGAAGAATACACCTCTCCCAGAAGCAAATACTATCACTCACAGGTAAAGTGTGTCTAGACCCCCTATTCCCTGTTCTCCAATGTTACACAAATATCAGCCTCAAATGATTACACGGCACAGGAGATCCAAATGAGAGTAGGTGGTCCGCCCAACCCGGCGAAGAGCCATGTGCAGAGAGGTGAGCCTGCGTGTGCTGCTTGTCCCAGCCTGTAAACATCACTAATGTGCAAGACACCCACACACCACACCTCCCTCCTAACCCCGCCTACTTCTTCCCTGAGGGGAGGTGTCTATTATCAACATGAATACTTTGATTGGTTGTTTTGCTTACCAAACCCCAAAATTTTGGTCTAGAAACCTAGATGCTGGTTCTAACTCTGAATGTGTGATCTTGACCAAGTGGTTTATTTGGATAATATCCCTTTCCTTATGCATAAAGACAAAAATAATGGAACTACTGTTCTCAAGACCAATTTGAAAGAATAGAGCTGATGTTGAGGCTCTCTACCCAAGAGGCAGGACATTCTGGGTTGAATGGAGCAGATGATTTGCACAGGAAAAGCTGGCCCCTGCCTCAGGCCCCTAAAAAGTGAGCCCACCTTTGCTGGTGGACTGAGCAGAAGCAAATGCTTTGGTAGAATAAAGATGGGCATAAAGAGAAAAAGGTTAGATGAGGAGTGGAAGAAAAGCGCAATCCAATATTTTGCTGGAAGGAGTAAGCACAGATGGTAAAATACAATCCCACAAGTAGACAGAATACTAAGCAAAATTCTAGAATCCAAATGCTTGAGTGAATAGCACACATTTAATTTCCATTTCATAAATGAGGTTTTCTACATACTTGTGGCCATGTTTTGGGGGAAAGAGTTTTGTTATTGAGTAATATCCATAGTCTTGTTTGCCCCTTACACCAGATTTCTAAGGATGTTCAAGAGATCTACCAAACATTTGCATGGCCTCAGGCTCCGGACATCAGAGACACAAAGATGAAGGTAAGGTTGAATTCAGAAGTAACACTCAGACTTAAAGTGAAATGCGTCCCTTAATCTCAACCAAAGGCAGAAGGCGATAGAGTCAGAGAGGAAAGATCTATCTACCTTGATATAATAGTAGTTGCCTCTGCAGGGCTGAGTACCAGTTGACCTTTAATTATGTCATTCTAAACAATGACCACATTTTCTACAATGATGTGTTTGGTTCAGTTTGGTTTCAACATGGACAGAAAGGCAACAGGTACTTCCCTGAAGTTGGGAACTTTTCTTAACATATTGGTATGAAATTGACGCAGTAAAATTGTTTACGTACTTGTTGTGGAAAAAAAAAGTTTAATCATCTCTAATTTAAAACATACTTTTAACACAAACATGGGCCAAAGAAACAGTTTAGTGGAACATCGCTTTTTAAAGATGCAAAACCTGAAGCGTCAGAGAGTGGAAATGATTTGGTTGCGATCCCATAAATAGCAACAGCCTCAAGATACCTAAAACCACAGTGTCTTTGCTTTCAACCCGGCTACTTCCACCACACCAACTGTTAGCACTACACTTCTCTAAAGTCCACCGTTTAAAGGAACATCTGCCGTGTGAAAGATCTAAGGGAATGCAACGGTGGATAAAACCTAGACCCTGAACCGGGAGACAGATTCAAAGCAAAAGGCAAATGGCCCTTTTTCTATTTTATTATAGAAAACCTTTCTAACTACCAGTGAAAAGCAGCATTCGACTTGTTGTTTTGTTTTTCTTTCGAAGTCTGCATTCAATGAATATTCTGGTACCAAAGACTACAGAATTTGGAAGGAAGACAGTAGATAAATGGGAGTTATATGAGTGCACCGCTTTCCCTTCAAAATTTAACAGGAAACTTGTTTGATTCCCATTATGCATCTATTACCCTAATGAATAAAAAACGCCCCAGACCCTTGAAAGAGGAGAAATAATGTTTAACTTCACAGTGTTCTAAGAACCTGTGATTTGTTTTGCTCCAGATTTGAGCGCTCTGTTAAAACATTTCAGTATTCGTTCAAGTTTGTTCTGTCCACTCAGACCTCTAGGGCCAGGTCTGCCGCGGCCCTAAAAAGAGGACATAGTCCTGACCGGCCCCAGGTCTTCCCGCAAAGCACCCCACCCCCCACCCTCCTGTTGCAGGGTTCACCCACACTGGCCCCTGACACCTAGGACCGATCAATTCATCACTCCCCTCCACCTCCTGTATATTCCTGCCCTCAAGACACCACGCCCAAGGCATAGTCCTTCTTTCAACGCACAGATCTGGAAGCAGTGAGTTGAGCTGGTACAGAGGGAGGTACAGGTGAGGGTCGCACCTAAGGGGCAGACGGGCTAGGGCTGGGTTCCCCCACCTACTACGCTGGGTGCCAGGGAACTGGCCTTCCCGTTCTGCGGAGAAACACATGCCATCACTGAAAAATAAATAAAAAACGTTTGCCAAAGCACCCGTCACTCACCTGCCAAGAAGTCACCTGCAGCCACCGCCTCTCCTCGAAGCCTCCAAGGAGCCAGCGCCTCCTAGGACTCATCCCGGCCGCCGGCATCGACGCTCTTTTTCTAGTCCCAGACAGATGGGGGCCGGTCCAGGCCTCAGTCTATTGGAAAGCCGATCTGTCCTTCATTCTAGACCCCGCCCCCTCTCCGGACCACGTCGAGGTCTTTTCCGCTTTTTCATCCACGTGGTAGAAAATGAGACTCTAATTGGCTCATGGTGGAGATAAGCATTTACAGCGACCAGTTAGGAACTAAGATAAATGCCGGTGGGCGGGATTAAGTTTGGGGAAGTAGAAAAGAAAAGTCGCCAGCGTTGCCCCGGCAATTGTAAACCCGGGACGCAAAGGCCTTGCAAGCGGCGAGTGGGGTGGTGGAAAAGATGTTTCGCGATCTAAAGGCAACGCCTACACAATTTGAGAAATATCGGCGGGATCTTGGAAATGATGAGGTGATGTTTCTTTTTCAGTCCTGGAAGACTTCAGCCGGTGGCTGCCGTCCTCGCAGAGGGATCTTGTGGCTTTCAAGTCTTGAATCGCGATGAAAGCAAACGCCTTTTAAGTGCCGGGTTTATAGAGCAGGAGCTCATCGCTGTTTCTCTCTCTCAGTACTTTTATGGGCTAGCCCTCGGGCAATTCCCTGGCTCTCTTGCTTAGAGAAGTAAAGTGATAAATGAAAGGCAGATGAAGGGAGGATGGGGTGGAATGAGGAGAAATATAAGTGGGGAAGCCACAATTACGGTAGACGAGAACCCTGTGAAAATACCTGAAGCCTGGCACAGAGCCCTTTAAACTACTAATAAGCAGCCTTGAACCAGCACCCCAGTCTTTGAAGCATAAGCCTTAGAACTTTCGGGTGGGCGAGAAAGATAAGGAATGTATGTTTGCCTGACCACCCGGGAAACCCCCTTTCTTGATCTCTACAAGCAGCCCTGCCTCTTGTGAGTGCCCTCTTTCGCACTTCTCATCACGACATCCTCCTAACAAGTCTGTTTGATCCGCGATGGGCCAGAGGTCCTCAGAATAATAAACACAGCTTTGAAAAGATCGTCTCTCCACATTTTTAACCGGGCAATACACCGCATGCTCTGGTGCCGGTCTGGTTGTTTGTACGGACTTTGGCTCCCCTGGGGTGTCAGAATTCTTCCTGGGATCACACACAGCTGTCTTTTGCTTCTGAGACCGCGCCAGGCCAAGGCGTGATGGCGCCTTTCTAGTGCTGGTTGGAACTTCGCTCTAGTTAACTAGATGAACTGGAGCATAGGTCAGAGTGGTTGCAGGAGGCTGCGTCTCCTCTTGCAGCCTTGGCTGCGGCCCGCGGGTGCTTTGCTCTTATCCCCTCACAACTTGTAGCAGGGACAGTTATAGTCACCACTATAAAAGTAGCAAAAATTCAAACTCCCTACTCAGCACCTTTGGAGACTAGTGACAGTCTTTGTCTAACGGCTGTGTCCGAGCATTTGATGTCTACAAGAGGGCACCTTCTCCTTGGGCTATGTTTTATTATTGTTTTGGATATACAGGGAACACCGTCATGCCACAACAGAACATCAGACCCATGTAACATGACCTACCGTTGAGGATCATTGCTTGGGGAGAAAGCAGTTCTTTTGCCCACTGCTGGTTTTGGGGGGCAGACAAGATCTGAGATCCATGTATTAGTTCATAATTCCAGGACCATGCTTTCTTTGCTGCTATCCTTCCCCTTCCACCTCACCAACCTCCTCCAAAAAAAAGCAAGTCATTAAATAAATAGATAAATGAATGAATGAATGAATAATGACCTCAAAAGGACTAAGAACTTCCACTCATACCAAGGATAGCAAATTTATTGTGATAGGACAGACAATACTCAGTCACTCAGTTCACTGCCTTGTATCTGATAACTTTCAGTGTCATCTCCCTTTTATCCAACAAGAAAGGAAAGGTCAGTAAATCAGGACTGTCATGTGGGTGACTTGTCTTTCCAGCAGGTGTGGGTTTGAAATGTCCACGTGAGCATTATAGAGTATCATAAGAAAAGGAGCAGTAGCACGTTGCCTTATTGAGAACGGAATAAAATAGTGTTCTGTGATAGCCTGCCCGTCTAGACAGAATTCTCTAGTGACTGAATGCACAGACAGAGCCTCTTGTAGGTGGGCTGTGATTGCTCTACCAAGCATCAAAGCAAAGCATCGGGGCCAAGGCCAGAATGACTATAAAGTGGGTAGGGTGTTTGCCTTGCACATGGCCGACTTAGGTTCAATCTCCTGCATCCCACAGAGTCTCCCGAGCCTGCCAGGAGTAATTTTTGAGTGCAGAACCAGGAGAAATCCCTGAGCTCTACTGGGTGTGGCACCAAAAAAAAAAAACATAAAAAACAAGGCATCGACCACCTTTTTTTGGGGGTGGGGGTCACACCCAGCAATGCTTAGGGGTTTCTCCTGGCTCTGCACTCAGGAATTACTCCTGGCAGTGCTCGGGGACCATATGGGATGCCGGAATTGAACCTGGGCTGGCATGGGCTGGCCGCATGCAAGGCAAATGCCCTACCCGCTGGGCTATCGCTCCAGCCCTCTCACAGACATGGGGCAGAGCTGCTACTGGCTCTCCCTGTGCCCAGCCACTCACGAGGCAACCGGGAGGGATGGCAGGTTATAGCCCTGGCCCGCCACCCCAGCAGAGCCTCGCAACAAGCCAGACGACCCCCCCCACTCCATGAGGGCCTCCATTTTTTCCACATTCGGACTTCCCCCTCTTCAAAACGCCACCCAGCAGATCAGCCTATCACAGCCTGGCTCATTGAGATCCACTCTGCAGCAGTCTTTTTTTAAATCCGCCCAGGTATGCTGATCCAGAGACTCACAGACATGGGGCAGAGCTGCTATTGGCTCTCCCTGTGCCCAGCCGCTCACGAGGTGCCTGGGAGGGATGGCGGGTTCTAGCCCTGGCCTGCCACCCCAGCAGAGCCTCGCAACAAGCCAGACGATCCCCCCACTCCATGAGGGCCTCCATTTTTCCACATTCGGACTTCCCTCTCATCAGAACTCCACCCAGGAGACCAGCCTATCACAGACCAGCTTGACGGCGGTTCACCAGTAATTGCTCAAGTTTTGAGGTGACTACTAGAGTATCCCACCCTCATGGCAGAGCCTGGCAAGCTACCCGTGTCGTATTTGATATGCCAAATACCAGTTACAATTATAGACCCCATTCCCATGACCTGATGGAATGGTTTGAGGCTCTTTATGTTCCTGGAGCAAGCAGGAGCCCTTGGGCTCTACTTGCATGAGACAGGACATATGGAGATTTTACTGGTGCCCGCTCAAGCAAATCAATGATGAACGGGAAGACAGTGATCGACCACCTACCCAGGCCACTCTTACTTTCTTTTCTGATGGAACATGGGCTCCATCTGTCCAGCAAATGCCAGTATTAATTGTCTCTAAGTGCCCAATTTTTTAACTGTGGGCTGGCAACCCATCGGGCAGCAGTGGACACAAAACTGAATATGGGTACCACAGAAAATTTCTGTTGTTTTTTGGGGTGGAGGTGAGTGATTGCCACATCTGGCAATACTCAGGGCTTGCTCCTGGCTCTGTGCTCAAGAATTACTCCTGTTGGTGCTCAGTGAATCTTATAGGATGCAAGGGATCAAGACCTGGTCAGCCGTATGCAAGGAAAACACCCTACCCACTGTACTACCTCTCTGGCCTCCGAAAGTTTGTTTTAAAATTTATGATGTGTGATCAATACATGTTTGAGTTAGCTGTTTCTTTCATGGGTCTTGTAAAATTTTTACAGATATAAAGACATCACATGGAAAAGGTTGAAGAAGCCCTGCTGTGCAGGTCTGTGATCTCCTTGTCTCGAGTAGCAGAACACAACAGGGTTTGTTTCTGGCTGCTTTCTAGTCTCCACACACGACCTTCAGAGCAATCTCAAATCTGTTACCCAAAATCGAGTGTGGAATGTCCATGCTTAGCTGTCACCACTAGGTACTCCCCTTCAACTGTGTTCGTGCACGCCGCAGCACACACACACACACACACACACACACACACTCTACTACTACACTACTACTACTACTACTACTACTACTACTACTACTACTACTACTACTACTACTACAACCACACTTATTGAAACCCAAAACTAGAAATTCTCTTTCAGATCAGACACTCAGGAGGGACCTTGTCTTCACTGCAGAATTTGAATCTGGGGGTACCCTCTATCTCACAGAGCATTTTGAGCATAATGGCGGCAATTTGGAAATGGTTTTGTCATCTTATCTCTTTCATCCACACAAGAATGTAAGCACATGACTTGGCCCTGTGTCTTTATCTGAGGAGCAGACACAATATCCACGTGGCCAGCATGAAAATGGAATAAGATAACACAGCACATACCTGGCCCATGGAAAAGGGCTCAACAATATTTATTCTTTTTATTTTAATTTTTAAACTTTACTTAAACACCATAATTTACAACATTTACAATATTCCCAGTACAGTTGTTTCAAGTATTCAATATTCCACTGCTCCTACCACCAATGTGCCCTTACCGTCACCAAAGACCCTTGTTTCCCACCCACCCCCCCCCCATCTCCATGCCTGCTCCCTTAGCATACACTAATTGTATTGATTATTACAGCATATATCTCAGAATGATATTGATAAAGTCATGACCTTTTTACTGGGTTGTTTCTTGCAGATTGGGCCATGTATGTTACTGCTTTCACTTATTGAACTTATTAAATGTAGTGGGTTTCTACTCAATTTTTTAAATTTTGCTCAGGGATTAGTGCTGGCTCTGCATTCATGAATCAGTCCTGGCAGTGCTCAGGAGACCATATGGGATGCTGGAGACCGAACCCGGGTTGGCCATGTGCAAGGCAAGTATCCTACCCACTGTACTACCCTCTACTTAAATTTTCAACAACGATGTTCCTGTTAATCTCAAACTCTGTTGTACTGATATACCAAGTATCACATCACATTTAATAGATATAAGTATGTCACCCAAAAACAAAATATGTAGTCACATTGCCTATTCTGTAACAACATCAGTAATTTTTATACAAAAGGTTTGGTGACCCAGTAACTCCCTTTGAGATTGCGCAGTCCTCATTGACTTTCTTCTGAGAATAGTTCTCGACCATATATAGCAAATTAGTGCTAATAAGAAATATAAAATAGATTATTGAGTGTCTGCTTAGGACAGGCTCAAGCAGTGGTTGGGAAAATTTGAAATAATTGTGGTCTGTAGTTGCAACAGTGGTGGTTTTGGGGTTGGATATTGGATATTTGTAAAAACAATATTTGTTCTTAAGAATCATAGGAGTGATACACATTTTTAACTGCTGACAACTGGGACATCTGACTTTTATGTTTTCCTGCCCTTTCCTGCTCTCAGCCTCAGTGGAAATCTGGATTTCTGCAAAAGATTCAGGATAGGAATTGCCCGGAGTTATCTTCCTACTCCCTAGAAAGGTGACTGCTGGAAGTGAATGTGGAAGACTCACTCTAGAGTTAGGAGCCTTTGGTATTTATTGCCAGGATGTTTGTTTGTTTGTTTGTTTGTTTGTTTGTTTGTTTGTTTGTTTGTTTGTTTGTTTTGGGACCACACCCGTGGTGCTTAGGGCTTACTCCTGGTTCTTTGCTCAGGGATTGCTCCTGGCAGTACTTGGGGACACAATTTCAAGGGATCAAACCTAGATCAGCTGCATATAAGCACTCTGCCCACATGTAAGTGTCCTGTATTGTCTCTCTAGCTCACTCTGACAATTTTTATTTTCTTCTTTCCTATCCCCTACAGATGAGTAGTTTGAAAATGACTGAGATCCATATGGACATACTATTTGCAGGCTGTGGTAGCTAATGTGTTATGAACATCTCATGTCATTTAATTGTATCTCATCAATTAAATAAGTATCTCATCCCACCACATGTATGTGCTTCTGCAGATACAGAAGCTTCTGCAGGTTCATAACTCAGCCAACCTCCTGCACTTGGTCATTGGGGTGGCTTCACTTTTATAAAAAGATGCAGGGATTTACAAGGGCCGCAGGTCTCCCTAAATATCAGGGTGTGCTGGTGTTGGAGTACACAGCTGCCCAGAGCCTCAGCATCTTGCCTGGAGCTGTCTCCCTGCAGGCCACTTTGTAGATAGAGGGCAGGAAAACAGTTTGGATCTGTGACTCTCTATGTGACAGAATATCTTATCATGTATTCTATGTTAGCTGGTCTAAATATTTCCTCTCATTCTTCATAGATCCCTAGTGGGACTGGAATATCTTAGCAGAGTTTGTCTGGCTGCATTGGAGCCTCTTATAAATATAATATAGCTATAATTAAATCAGAGAGAAATGCTGTTTGCCTCCTGGCAAGCAAGCTTGGCTCTCTAATAAGTCTAAAGGCTAATTCTTCCCAGAACAAGGTAAAGACAAGAATCTTGTGAAAGTTTGAAGTAATATATACCGAAGCTTAAAATATTTTAGTATATATGCCTTTTTGTATTAATTCTGAGATTCAGTTCATCTCAGATACCCTTCCCCAATTTCTGCATAGGGTCTGCAGGGAAACTTCAAAGGCAAATCTTGGCGAGGGCATATTAACATTTCAATGACCTTGTCCAGGTGAATTCCTAGGGGAACAAACCTGAAAGAACCTAACTGAGGTCCCTTGGTGTGGTCCCAATCAGGCTAATAGAATATAAAAGTAGCCCCCTTCTCTGTCTCTGTCTCTGTTCTGTCTCTCTATCTCTGTCTCTATCTCTGTCTCTGTCTCTCTGTGTCTCTGTCTCTGTCTCTGTCTCTGTTTCTCTCTCTCTCTCTCTCTCTCTCTCTCTCTCTCTCTCTCTCTCTCTCTCTCTCTCTCTTCTCTTCCTCTCCGTTCTCTGTAGACTGTGCTTTCTGCCAGCTAGGCTTTCTGCCTGCTTGGGCCTAAGCACATGGTAGCAGCCATCTTGTCTGAGAATCCAAAACTCACCATGTAGAGTGGGCCCATCTAGGAACTTAAAGTTTGGGATCTTCCTGTTATTGGGTTGTATGTCAGAATTCGTGTGAGTAAAAGGCTTTTGTAATTTTGCTGTATTCACGAATCTTTCTCTGACCACAGGCTGCCAATCCCCTGAGGCAGAAAGGGAACTTGTACTATTCCCCAGTTTTGTTGGGGAACCCAGTGTTCTTCGACATGCTGGGAAGGTCCGTTAAAAACAACAGCCTGCCCTTCTTAGCTGAGGTTAAGACAGTAGCCAGGAGTTCTTAAGGCATCAGAATCAGGAAAGGGGAAACCTGAAAACTTTGGAGGGTTCCCTATACTGTGACCCAATATTTCCTTTTCTTTCATCTGCAAAAGGGTATAAAACTGAGAATGTTGGCACACAATCAAAAATCAGGAATTCATTAATAGAACCCTACAAACTTCTGGCTTATGTGTCTCCATTATACAGATGAGGACAGTGAGGCTTAGAATCTGTCTTAACCTGCACCTCTTGTGAGAGAACCTGAGTCTGATTCCTAACCTTGGTTCCAAATGTCCAGTCATCCACTTTCCACCAAGCACACTCTACTGCTTCTGATTATAGAAATATCCTCCTTCTATACATCAGAAGGTCAGGCCTACAAAAGGAAATTCTTATAAGCATTTATCAACTTAGGAACATTGTACAGAGTTCCCTAGCTTTGGTGGTTAATGAAATATGATTATCACAAGCCTAATTTTCCAGGTGGCTCAAACTGGTTCAGAAAGAAATTCTAAAAGGTACTTTCCAGAGTTATTTGGAGCCATGAAGCATCTTTTGTAATGGGCATGTTCACCTCCCAGTTTGACACTTTACTTTCAGTTTGTTTGGCGGCTGAACTCAGCAAGCGCATCAGGGCTGACTCCTTTCTCATGGCTCACCGCTAGTGGGATCCGGGGACTATGTGTAATGCAAAGAATCAAACCTGGGTCAGCAGCATATAAGCAAGTTTTTTTTATTTTACACTCATCTCTTTATACTTTACATATTTGTCTTTTCACTGTCTCTTTACTACCTCCAGTATGACACTCTGAAGATAGTGACCCTGGCTGGGTTTTTTTTTTTTTTTTGCTTCAAAAACGTTAACTCTCCTTTTGCTGCAGCCATTGTTGCCGTGGTTGGGGGTGTCACACATCTGCTTGCTGTGCTTGAGGACATAGCTGCGGTGCTCAATTCACACAGTTCAGGTGCAGGGCTTGCACACAGGCTCCCCTGATTGTACTCATTCAGTTGCAGTGCTCACGCATGCTCTCATTACAGTGCTCACAAGGGCTCTCTGTACCACACACAGTCTCAGGGTGGCATTCCCGGCCACAGTGCACTCACATTTTTCAGTTGCAGTGCCCACCGTGTACTATACCCTGTAGTTTCCATGCTCACACAGACCTAGTTCTTACAAACACACTGTAGTGTGTGTGCCGCTATAGCATGGTTTTACCTATATGGCATAGCATGGCTGCAGAGCCTGTGGGAGCACTGGGGACCCAAATCCTGCCCTCATACTTGCACTGGAGGCCATTTTTAATTTTATTTCTTTTTGGCCATACCTGTTATGGGCTTACTCCTGGCTCTGCACTCAAGGATCACTCCTGGCAGGGCCCAAGGGACCCCGTGGGATGTTGGAGGTCAAACTTGAGTTGGCTGTTTGCAAGGCAAGTGCCTTTCTGGTTGTACTATCTGTCCACACCATAGCCAGCACTTTTTACCACTGAAGACATCCTCCATGCTTACTGACACTTATTTGGGACTATTACTTATAAACTATTTCCTGATAGCCTCTTGAAATAGGTAAATCGGAAGCAGTTTCAAAGGCACATTTTTTTAAATTTTATTGTATTCTTTATTATTCCACCATGAGATATACAATTACAAAGATGTTCATGTTTGGTGTTTGATCATACATACTCATACAGATGAGTGTTCCAGAACCCATCTGCTGCAGTACACCTACCCAAAGCCTCTGTATCTGACCTGGAATTGCCTCCTACAGGTCACTTTGTAGATTTAGGAGGACAGTTTGAATGTGGCAGTTTATCTGACCATGTATTCTATACTGGCTGGTATAAATATTCTCTCATGCTGCCACAATCATCGTGGGACTAGCTAGATTGTCCCACGATGATTTTTACCGGTATATTTGCCAGCCACGTTGTATCTCTAAGTAATTAGACCAGAGAGAAATGCTGTTCGCCTCCAAGCAAGCAAGCATAGCTCTCTGATAACTCAAAACTAATATACAGAACAACCATGAAGTAAAAATACAAGACTTTTGTGAAGGCTTGGAAAAATATTTAACTGGCTATAGAATATTCTTTGGTACAGATGCATTCCTTTGTATTCTGAGATACAGTTCATCTCAGAAACTCCTCTCTACCCTGCAGAGGCATTTCCAAGGCAGATCTTGGCTCAGCAACATTAATATCTCAAAGGGCCTAGGTGAGGTCCTGGGAGAAATTACCTGAGGACATTTGACCCTGATGGCTTTCCATAGGAGTGGAAGTTCTGGGTTGCAGGGATATAAAACTAACCTGCTTCCTCTCTCTCTACTTTCTTTCCCCCTTTCTGCTGGTGTCTCTTGACTGTCTCCTCTCTGCAGGGCCTTAACACATGGTGGCAGCCATCTTTGCCTACACGTGTTCGGGGTCCAGCCAGGAACCCTAAGTTTGGGATTTTCCTATTGCTGATTTGTATGCCTGTGTTAAGTAAAGCATTTTGAAACTTCGCCACATTCTTGCGTCTTTCTCCATCCACCGGCTGCTGATCCCCTGGGACAGAAGAGGACCCCCTGACCTTGCTCCTGGATTTTGTGTGGAGCGCTCAGTGTTTCCCTGCTCCCATCCCTTAGCCAGTGCCCTTTTCCACCTCCAATGTCCCTGATTCCCTCCCCCTTCCCCTAGCCTGCCTCTATGGCAGATTCTTTATCACTTTTCTCTCTGTCTCTCTGTCTCTCTTTCTCTTTTTCTCTCTCTCAATTCCTTCTCTTACACACTGTGGATTGCAATACATACACTTAGAGGTTATCATGTGTATCTTTTTGCCTGTATTCAATGCTCAGTTCTAGGCTGGTATTATAACTTTCGACAATTATTAGCACATTGTTCCCTTCTCTGTCTTACCTAACCTCTGACTCCTGTTGGGTTCTGAGCTGCTAGCCTTAGGGTCCAGCATTTTCCCATCACAAGACCCTAAGGGCAGAACCTAAAAATGGGCCCTGCCCACAAGGGCACACCCTAAACATCTGTGCATATCCGAGCTAAGATGAGGCAGAATATGCCAGGCATGTTCTCTGATCACAGGAATATGTAAATCAATGATTGTTGTCTTGCAAATGTTACCTTGCAAATGCTAAATCTGTGATTGTCATTTGTTGTGAAGATTATTATCTGTTACCGTGGCCCAGGAGCTTGCAAATGCCCTGTGGTGTGTGCTTGTACCCCTCCACCCAAATATTATATAAAGGCTTAAACTGTGTCCAGTAAATCGAGAGTGCTGCTATCCAGAACTCCCTGCTGCTTCTGATGCAGGTGGACCTCACGGGTGGCTTATATGAGGCCGGAAGGGGAAAGAGATGGTGACTTTCTCCCCAGCCACCTCTGCCGCCCGGGACCCGCTGAGCAAGCTTAGGACTAATGAAGTCTGCAATGAGCCTCTGACGGCGTGGCCTGAGACCCATATATTTATGTAGTCCCATATATTTATCTTTGCTCAAAGGCACATTTTAAAGGTACATTTTAAAAGTACCTTTTTACCAGGTCTGGAAAGATATCACAGTGGATTGGGCCCAATGAATAGGGCCCTTCAATCCCTGGCGCTCCATAAGGTCCCATAAGAACTGCCAGGAGTGATCCTTGATATAAGAGCCAGGAGTAAGCCTTGAGCCTTGTCAGATGTGAACCCAAAACAAAACAAAATGAAAAATAAAAACAATTTTAAGTACCTTTTTACCATCTTCCTCATCCCATTTACACCCATACAACATCAATACCCAGGTCATGCTGCCAGTTCTTCACTTGCCTACTATGTTTCTGAATCTGCTTTTACTCTTTCAGACAGCTAAGCTATGAAATTGGTGAAATGTTGTGATGACATGTTCTCACGCGAACAGCTCCTCTAGCTTCATACCTGCCATAGCTTCCCACTGCTTTTCATATTGACCTCTCTTCTGCCCCATGGCCAGCAGGCCTTTGATATGCATTGTTCCCTACTCTGGTTAATAGTACTTCTTTCCTCACTTCGTGTCTCCCTTCCACTACCCCAATGCTCTACTCCTACTCATGTTTAGTATTTGTTGAGTGATAATTTATCCCCAAATTTCATCCTCCCTGCCTGCTTTATATCTCCTAGTTTCATTACCTATTGTTAAGATACTACACAGAGATCCTTTTAAAAAGGTGGAGGGCGGAGGGAGGTTTTGGGTCACACCAAGAGGTACTTAGTGCTTACTCCTGGCTCTACTCCTGGTGTCACTCCTGGAGGTGCTTGAAGGAACATATGGAGTGTTGGAGATTAAGCTTAGGTCATCTGGAAGTGCCTTACCAGCTCTATTATTGCTCCAGCCCTCTATATAGTGCTTCTTGTTAGAATTTTACACAAACATATTGAAATTATATGTCTTTCCGCTGGTCTGCAACCACTGAAAGAACATGGTGCTTTGATTTTTCCAGCATTACTTTTCCAGCATTCCAGCATTACATGGTGCTTTGATATTTTCCAGCATTACTCAATGAATATGTGTTAATAAATTAATACATAGAGAAGAGAAATAAATTACCTCCACCATTATTCTTAAATAGTACTTCTTATGTATACACTCATACAAATAAGCACATCTTTTCAAAACAAAACTTTTAGGCATTTAGACCCTAAGAAGTGTTTGTAAATATTAAATATGCAGACACTTGTGTGTGCACACACACATGCACACACATCCACACACACTTCTCATACATCCCTCAGAATAGTGTTAAATACAGACTCAGATTGTCAGTTCTGAAAGAAACCCAAGAAATCGTATAATTAAACTGCCTTATTTTATAGGGGAGAAAATCGAGTTCCAAATTTGATGAAAGAATTGTTTAAAATCACAAAAAAGTCCAAGCACAAAACAAGATGAGTTTCCTAACTTCCAGACTGCATCTCAAATGTTTGTGTAATACTGGGGATTAATAATTATCTAGCAGGGAGAAATATGAATTGGAGATTCAAGTGAAACGTGTTAGTGCAGAGGGAAGGAGTGTGGCCCGTGGAGCCTGCCTGCATTCCAGCCCTGCTTAATTTCAAACTAAGCAGTGTGGTCCTGGGTAATTAGAACATCCTTATCTTATTTCTCCTGCTTATAATGAGCAGAGTAATGGTATGTACTTCATAAAGTCATATTATGAAATTAACACCTGGAAAAAGAGTTCCTTAAATTTTAACTTTAAAAATGATAGATTTCTTTTTTTTTTCTGAATAGAGTAAAACCTATCCTGCTAATTTTCTGTTTTCTTTTGGAGAAAACCAGTTATAGCAAGCAAGGGGGAGGCCCTTCTTGGGGTAGGAAAGACTGGACCTGGTAGATAAGGCTTCAAGGGCCTTACACTACGTACGAAAAAGACACATGATTAGTCAAAACAAGTGCTGGGCCACAGATGTGAGTGAGCGAGATAACATGAAGCCTAGGGAGTGTGAAAAATACACAGAGAGGAAAAGATGAACTCAATCTAAAATGGTATAGCAAAATCACAACAGCGGACAAAGACAGCCTGCTTACAGAAGAACTCATCTTAGGCTTCTAAACCAGGACCTGTTATGTAAAATATCCTTTCCTTATATGCTAAGCATGTTGGAGGCTACTTAGATTTCAGAAAGCTCTTTAACAGAATGCTGTTTTACACCTTGAGAGCTCTTTCTATGGTTACTTCTAGGTGCTCTTTTTTTACCTAAGTTCAATTTTGTGTCTAGAGAGGCTGTTACTTCTATCTGTAACTTTGACATGAGATGGGATTCTTAATATTCCCCATTTGAGTTCACACAGACTCATTGTTAAATAACTTTTGACAGTAGTCTGAATGGCTTAATTTATTAGTAAGTTTTCAAGTATAGAATAATGAGAAAAGGTAATTTACCAGTTTTCTGACATTAGTCAGTACCAGTAACTAAATGCTGGTTTCTTTGTGCCAGTTGAGTATCCGTACTAGTCCCCAACATAGCTTTCCTTGAGGTGGCTGAGAAGGGGACTAGATTGAGCATCTAATAGCAAAAACAGGGACTAAAAAATTAATCATGAAGAAAGGCTCACATCCTATCTGATGTTCAATAGACCTAAGACTTATAAGTCATTAACTTGTAGTTAATGACTTATAAGTTAATGACTTATAAGTGAGTAATATAAGAGCTCCATGCTATCTAGGTGAAATAAGATATAGAAACTCAGGTTCCACTGAAGTGTAGCTTAAGAAAAGAAATTCAGTCAATGACAAACAACCATCATTTTGTTATCATTGGAACTTTAAACAAGAATATAAATGGCAGGTATCTGTATCTTGCTATAACTTCCTTATTTTGAGACTCATACTTGAGGCTTATAATAAATAACTTATGCCATCAACAACAAACAAATACTAGGCAGAATATTAACAGTGGACAATTTTTTTTAAATTTTATTTTTATTGAATCACCATGAGATATACCATGAATTCAAAGTTGTTCATGATTGGGTTTCAGTCATATAATGTTCCAACACCCATCCCTTCACCAGTGTATATTTCCAAGCACTAATAACCCCAGTTTCCCTCCCACCAACCACCTCCCACAGCCTGTCTTTATGGCAGGCACTTTTTTCTTTTTTTTTTTAATTTTTTTATTATACCACCGTGAAACATACAATTACAAAGGTGTTCATAATTGGTTCTTGGTAATACAGTATTCCAGCACCCATCCCCTCCACCAGTGCCCCATTTCCACCACCAATGTACCTCTCCCCCCTCCCGCCCCAGGACGCCTTAATAGCAGGTACCCCAGTTTCCTCTCTTTCTATCTCTATCTCTCTCTCTGTCTCTGCATCTCTCTCCCTCTTATTTTACACATTGTGGCTAGCCCTGCAGATATTTAGAGTTTATCACTTAAGTCTCTTTGTGTATATTCAGTGATGAGTTTTAATCTGCCATTACCATTTCCCATATTTAGTAAAACACTGGTATCTATTTATATCCTATTAATGAATGCAGTCATTCTATATCTGTCCTTTTCCTTCTGACTAATTTCACTCAGCATGATAGTCTCCATGTCCATCCATTTGCAGGTAAATTTCATAATTTCATCTTTTCTGACAGCCGCATAGTATTCCATAGTGTAGATGAACCACAGTTTCTTTAGCCAGTCCTCTGTTCTCAGGCATTTAGGTTGTTTCCAGATTCTAGCTATAGTGAATAGCGCAGACAGGCACTTTTTTCTTTCTATGTCTGTCTGTCTGCCTGACTGCCTGTCTTTGTCTCTGTCTTTCTCTCTTTCTCTTTACTCTCTCCTTTTGGGTATTGTAGTTTGTAATACAGAATCCAAAAAGTAGTCATATATTTTGCCTACTTTTGGCACTCCAGTTCTTATTCAGTGTGAACATTTAATAGCA
Source organism: Cryptotis parvus (assembly GCA_021461705.1). NCBI lineage: Eukaryota > Metazoa > Chordata > Mammalia > Eulipotyphla > Soricidae > Cryptotis > Cryptotis parvus. The sequence continues at coordinate 160,700 of JAJIBD010003311.1, read as the reverse complement.
GACCAATTTTTTTTTTGCTTTTTTTGGGTCACACCCGGCAATGCTCAGGGGTTTCTCCTAGCTCTTCACTTAGGAATTACTCCTGGCGGTGCTCGGGGAACCATATGGGATGCCGGGGATCAAACCTGGGCTGGCATAGGCCAGCCGCGGTGCAAGGCAAATTCCCTACCTGCTGGACTATCGCTTCAGCCCCAGCAGACCAATTTTAACAAGATAACTTATGGAAAATATCTCACCTCTAAAAATGGTAAATGTAGCATATACATACATGTCTTATGCTTTGCCACATTTCTAAAAGTGGCAGAAGAACAAAAAGAAGGAAATTGAAGGATGAAAACAAAATCTTCAGAAACTCACAGAATCTGGCCTCAATCAGCATAGCCAATTATGTGTTGAATATCTCTTAATGTTTGAGAATTTGGTTAGGAATTTTGAAGGAAGTGAAAGAATTAACAACACTTAAGAATTAACAATGAATTAACAACACTTCTGTACATAGCACACTGTATGCCAGGAGCAAAAGATATAAAGATAAAAAAAATTGCTTTTCCTCAAGGAGCATGAGCCAGTGGGACAGAGACCAATTCATGAACTCTCAGAGTCCAGCAAATATGAGTGCAAGTGTCAATATTGAGGAACTACTTGGTGTTATGTGGAATGGGAGTTCTGACCTGGGGTGGGGGATGAGAAAAAGTAGTATAGGTATCACTTGTATCACTTGTCTTCCCGTTGATCATTGATGTGCTTGAGCGGGCACCAGTAACATCTCCATACGTCCTGTCACATGCTAGTGTAGCCCAATGGCATATGCTAGCTCCAGGAACATAAAGAGCCTCAAACCATTCCATCGACCGCATGAGCCAGGCTGTGATCAGTTCTTCTGCAGAGAAGTGCTCTGCTGGGGTGATGGACCAGGACTAGAACCCACCTTCCCTCCTGGGCACCTCATGATCAGCTGGGCACAGGGAGAGCTGGTAGCAGCTCTGCCCCTTGTGTGGTATAGGTATGTAAAGTTTTAATACATAATAAAAGAGTTGAAGCCTAAGAATGTGGAAAAAGGAAGAATTCCAATGAGAATCCAAAACTTGACTAATAGCCAGAATATGGGAATACCCAAATGTCCAAGAATAAATGAATAAAGAACTAAGTTGTGGTAATAGGACTGGAGTTATAGTACCACAGGCAGAGTGCTTGTCTTGGTTAGGTACTACACAGCTAACCTGGGTCCCATCCCTGTCACCATATATTTCCCCCAGCCTGCCAGGAATAATTCCTGAGCACCATCAGGTATGGCCAAAAACAAACAGAAGTTTTGATAACATACACAATATAATATTATGCAACAGTAAGGAAAGGAAATCATGTAATTTTCTGCAATGTGTATGATACTATAAGATATTGTATTAAGCAAAATAAACCAGGGGGCAAGGACAAATATCAAGTAATCTCACCTATTTTTTGAAATGTGGAGAGAAAAAACAGGGGGAGCAACGGAGCAATGCTTGATCTTCGACTATAAGATCCAGATTACCAAACAGTGTGAGGAAGGGTTGAGGAGAGTCAAGAGCAGACCAGTGGTGACACAGGGATGTGGTAGAAGAACATGGGCACTTTGGCAGTTGTGGGGTGCAATAACATTGTATGTCAATACCATAAACATTAATAGTACTGCAGCCATATTGCCTGTACTCCAATTTTAATTGTTTATAAGAGTAAATAAGAAACATCATTTTTTTTTAAATATTTTATTACACCGCCATGTGATATACAATTACAAAGATGTTCATGTTTGGGTTTCCGTCATACAGTGTTCCAGCACCCATCCCTCCACCAGTGCCCATTTCCCAAAACCAATGTCCCCACTTCCCTCCCCCTCCCCAGCCCGCCTCCATGGCAAATTCTTTATCTCTTCTCTTACACATTGTGGATTGCAATACATACATTCAGAGATCATCATGTATATCTTTTTTCCTATATTCAATGTTCAGTTCTAGACTGGTATTATCATTTTTGACAAATATTAGCACACTGTTCTCTTCTCTGTCCTACCCAACCACTGATTCCCACATGTTTGTGGAAGATTCCACCTTTTTTTTATTGAAAGATGCTAGGTAGAGCTTTGGTTCTACAGTGTTCCAACACGCACCCTCCGCCCAAACCCATCTCCCATCACCAATGACCCCACCTCCCTCCCACCTCCCGCACCTCAACCACTTGGCGAGTTCTGTATGTCATTTCTTTCCTCTTAATATCTCCTTCCCAACAAACTTTCCTGCTCTTCGTTGACTGCAATGCATTAAAAGACATTACTGTTTCACTATTTTAGTGGACGCGGCCGCAAGCGGCCGCACAACCTGGGCTCAAACTGGCTTTGCTCTGTTGATCTGGTCTGAGGCCGTTTCGCAGCGTCCGGACAGCAAAAATGGTGGCTAGTGTGGTGGGCGAGTCACATCCGGCTGCTTCCGGGACCCCTCAGAGGCGACGGGCCCACTCCCAAAACCCATCTGCCCTCCTCGGGGTTCCATGGTCAGCTAGGCCCGGCGCAGGCCGAGCGCCAGCCTCCCCAGCCTTCCGTGAGGCCCTGTGCTGGCCCGTGGGCAGCTTCGCCGGCAGGGCCACCAGGTCCGACAAGATGGAGGGGGAAGGGACGACCACGCCTCCACTGACGACTTCCCGGTGATTCCCGCCTCTTGGAGCCGCCTACCTGGGCTCGAACTGGCTTTGCTCTGTTGATCTGGTCTGAGGCCGTTTCGCAGCGTCCGGACAGCAAAAATGGTGGCTAGTGTGGTGGGCGAGTCACATCCGGCTGCTTCCGGGACCCCTCAGAGGTGACGGGCCCACTCCCAAAACCCATCTGCCCTCCTCGGGGTTCCATGGTCAGCTAGGCCCGGCGCAGGCCGAGCGCCAGCCTCCCCAGCCTTCCGTGAGGCCCTGTGCTGGCCCGTGGGCAGCTTCGCCAGCAGGGCCACCAGGTCCGACAAGATGGAGGGGGAAGGGACGACCACGCCTCCACTGACGACTTCCCGGTGATTCCCGCCTCTTGGAGCCGCCTACCTGGGCTCGAACTGGCTTTGCTCTGTTGATCTGGTCTGAGGCCGTTTCGCAGCGTCCGGACAGCAAAAATGGTGGCTAGTGTGGTGGGCGAGTCACATCCGGCTGCTTCCGGGACCCCTCAGAGGCGACGGGCCCACTCCCAAAACCCATCTGCCCTCCTCGGGGTTCCATGGTCAGCTAGGCCCGGCGCAGGCCGAGCGCCAGCCTCCCCAGCCTTCCGTGAGGCCCTGTGCTGGCCCGTGGGCAGCTTCGCCGGCAGGGCCACCAGGTCCGACAAGATGGAGGGGGGGGGAAGGGACGACCACGCCTCCACTGGCGACTTCCCGGTGATTCCCGCCTCTTGGAGCCGCCTACCTGGGCTCGAACTGGCTTTGCTCTGTTGATCTGGTCTGAGGCCGTTTCGCAGCGTCCGGACAGCAAAAATGGTGGCTAGTGTGGTGGGCGAGTCACATCCGGCTGCTTCCGGGACCCCTCAGAGGCGACGGGCCCACTCCCAAAAACCCATCTGCCCTCCTCGGGGTTCCATGGTCAGCTAGGCCCGGCGCAGGCCGAGCGCCAGCCTCCCCAGCCTTCCGTGAGGCCCCTGTGCTGGCCCGTGGGCAGCTCGCCCGGCAGGGGCCACCAGGTCCGACAAGATGGAGGGGGAAGGGACGACCACGCCTCCACTGGCGACTTCCCCGGTGATTCCCGCCTCTTGGAGCCGCCTACCTGGGCTCGAACTGGCTTTGCTCTGTTGATCTGGTCTGAGGCCGTTTCGCAGCGTCCGGACAGCAAAAATGGTGGCTAGTGTGGTGGGCGAGTCACATCCGGCTGCTTCCGGGACCCCTCAGAGGCGACGGGCCCACTCCCAAAACCCATCTGCCCTCCTCGGGGTTCCATGGTCAGCTAGGCCCGGCGCAGGCCGAGCGCCAGCCTCCCCAGCCTTCCGTGAGGCCCTGTGCTGGCCCGTGGGCAGCTCGCCGGCAGGGCCACCAGGTCCGACAAGATGGAGGGGGAAGGGACGACCACGCCTCCACTGGCGACTTCCCGGTGATTCCCGCCTCTTGGAGCCGCCTACCTGGGCTCGAACTGGCTTTGCTCTGTTGATCTGGTCTGAGGCCGTTTCGCAGCGTCCGGACAGCAAAAATGGTGGCTAGTGTGGTGGGCGAGTCACATCCGGCTGCTTCCGGGACCCCTCAGAGGCGACGGGCCCACTCCCAAAACCCATCTGCCCTCCTCGGGGTTCCATGGTCAGCTAGGCCCGGCGCAGGCCGAGCGCCAGCCTCCCCAGCCTTCCGTGAGGCCCTGTGCTGGCCCGTGGGCAGCTCGCCGGCAGGGGCCACCAGGTCCGACAAGATGGAGGGGGAAGGGACGACCACGCCTCCACTGGCGACTTCCCGGTGATTCCCGCCTCTTGGAGCCGCCTACCTGGGCTCGAACTGGCTTTGCTCTGTTGATCTGGTCTGAGGCCGTTTCGCAGCGTCCGGACAGCAAAAATGGTGGCTAGTGTGGTGGGCGAGTCACATCCGGCTGCTTCCGGGACCCCCTCAGAGGCGACGGGCCCACTCCCAAAACCCATCTGCCCTCCTCGGGGTTCCATGGTCAGCTAGGCCCGGCGCAGGCCGAGCGCCAGCCTCCCCAGCCTTCCGTGAGGCCCTGTGCTGGCCCGTGGGCAGCTCGCCAGCAGGGCCACCAGGTCCGACAAGATGGAGGGGGGGAAGGGACGACCACGCCTCCACTGACGACTTCCCGATGATTCCCGCCTCTTGGAGCCGCCTACCTGGGCTCGAACTGGCTTTGCTCTGTTGATCTGGTCTGAGGCCGTTTCGCAGCGTCCGGACAGCAAAAATGGTGGCTAGTGTGGTGGGCGAGTCACATCCGGCTGCTTCCGGGACCCCTCAGAGGCGACGGGCCCACTCCCAAAACCCATCTGCCCTCCCTCGGGGTTCCATGGTCAGCTAGGCCCGGCGCAGGCCGAGGCGCCAGCCTCCCCAGCCTTCCGTGAGGGCCCTGTGCTGGCCCGTGGGCAGCTCGCCCGGCAGGGCCACCAGGTCCGACAAGATGGAGGGGGAAGGGACGACCACGCCTCCACTGACGACTTCCCGGTGATTCCCGCCTCTTGGAGCCGCCTACCTGGGCTCGAACTGGCTTTGCTCTGTTGATCTGGTCTGAGGCCGTTTCGCAGCGTCCGGACAGCAAAAATGGTGGCTAGTGTGGTGGGCGAGTCACATCCGGCTGCTTCCGGGACCCCTCAGAGGCGACGGCCCACTCCCAAAACCCATCTGCCCTCCTCGGGGTTCCATGGTCAGCTAGGCCCGGCGCAGGCCGAGCGCCAGCCTCCCCAGCCTTCCGTGAGGCCCTGTGCTGGCCCGTGGGCAGCCTCGCCGGCAGGGCCACCAGGTCCGACCAAGAAACATCATTTTTCCAAAATTAAAAAAAAAACTGGACAGTTTGTGAGGAGTGAACATACATAGTAAACTTGCTAAAAATAGAACACTATGTATTATGTTAAATTTATTAAATGGTATGTTTTAAATTCATATGTTTTTCTATGTAAATTATACCCTAAAATTTATTTTAAAGAACACTAGCTTTAGAAACATACATTTGTGGACCAGTTCCTGCTCCGCAGTAGTTGACTGCTTGTGCCATCTTGGTTAAGTTGGTCAACCTCTCTGATGTTTAGGAAACTTGTGTCAAATTGTAGTAATGATATCTAGGTTGGAATTTTGGGGAGAGTAAATAGGACAGTATGTGTAAAGTCCCTGCTATGTTTCATGCTCAGTATATTTCCAGATAGTTCCCTTCCTCCCCTGGAATGCTGAGTATTGGTTTCTAATTTCTACCATCACCTCTGTTTCCTGGGTGTCTCAATGGTTTAGGAGTAGCTCTTGCTTCTTCTGACTTCCTTCCACTAGAACTTGAGCTGATTCCTACCCCGTCAGTTTCTCATCCATTTCTCTTCTACCTTTCCATGATAGGCCCTTCTTCAAGCACCTTACCATGGCTTTGGACATGATTTCTCTGAGCCTTTGCATTTACTATTCTTTGTTTCTGCCATGTGTTTTTCTCCTTCTTCACAGAACTAACCTTAATCTTTCATTAATGTTTTCGGATTTAGAGCTGGAGAGGTAGTACAGTGGGTAATGTGCTTTTGTCACACACAGCAGACCTGAGTGCTTTCCGCAGCACTCCATTTGATCCATGAGAGATCCACAAACCAGGAAAAAGCTCTGGGCACTTCTGTGGCCTCAACACAAAACACTGTTAATTTTTAGGGTTTTTAAATTATGTACTATTTCAAACATATGGAGAACAATAAAGAATAATTATATAAACACTATACATCTTCCACCTAGCTTTTTCACAGACTAAGACAAGGCATTATTTATTTCAGAACTTTGGTGTACTATATTGTATTGTGTTGTGTTGTGTTGTGTTGTATTGTATTGTATTGTATTGTATTGTATTGTATTGTATTGTATTGTATTGTATTGTATTGTATTGTATTGTACTGTATTATTTTAAAGAGTTGTAGGTTGAGGCTGGCGAGACAGTACAGTGGGTAAAGTGCATGCCTTGCCTGCAGCCAATCCGGGTTCACTACCCAGCATCTATATGGTCCCCTGAGCACCACCAGAAGTGACTCCCAAGTGCAGAGCCAAGAGTAACCCCTGAGCATCATCAGGTGTGGCCCCCCTACCCCCAGAAAAGAATTGTAAGTAGGCCATATAAACATATGATCATTCCTAGGGTAGACTGCACATTGTATTATAAACACTTAAATGCTGGGTTTACTTGGTTCAGCAAAACCTTGTTGTCAACAGCAATCTCCTTGTTTATTTCTCAATTCCGTTCAAAATACTTTATAATTTCCCACAAGTTCATGGGGGGCGGGGGAGTAAGTGTGGATAATGCAAAGCTAAAAGCACCATCCTATGCTCATGAGATTTAATCTCTTAAAGCCACCTACTCTGTGTCACCCCCTTGTATAGTAGGTTTTCTTCTGTGATTTCAGTTTTGAAACAGAAAGTTAATTATAATCAAGTTAGTCCATCAAAGTGACCCAAGAAACCTGATGAAATTATAATCTGAGAAAGTTTATTTTCAAAGTCTAATTGTTAAATTCTGGGATAACTGACAAATAGAAGGCATAGTAGCACTGTAACTTTTTTTAGATTGAATATATTCAATGAATATATTCATGAACCAACCAAAGATTGTTGGTTGTTAAAACAAAATGTCTGCTGCCCAATCAGAAAATCCTTGTTTATCATCTTTCCCTGTCATTAGAATTTTGTTCATTGTGTTTAGTCTGACTGGTGGAAAGGATGTAGGCCCCCGCTTTGTTTAGCCCTGTGTATCTGATTCTCTTTATAATCACACAGCCTCCTTTCAACCACAGTACTCATTGCATTACTTGACCACCTAAGTGCTATATCCCTTTTGACCTCTCACCAACCTTGCTCCCGGTATTGATATATTTAGCTACAGTTACCACTTGATCAGGTATCCTAGAATAGTCATGGTTCTACAGTAATCCTAGGGGGTGTGTGGCTCTGACGAACCACCAGAGAACCGCCAGAGCATCTTATTGGAAATCTTTAGGTCTTGAGTCATTCATTTATTCTATACTCTTCTTAGGCATGTTTCTTATACTTCTTCAAGCAAAATAAAAAGATCAAAGAGGAAAAGAAGGGAAGGGAAGAGACAGAATGGGAGGGCTGAAGGGAGTGATGAAAAGACATTCTGGTACTTGATGTCTAGATCTGGATGGGAAGTTCAGACTCTGACACCTGATTTCTGTGTGGCTTTGGATGAGTCACTGAGTTTCTCTGTGCCTGTTTCCATAGTAAGTCAATGGGAATAAATGTACTCTGTCTTGTTAACATCATAGTTTTTGAGGATAAAATAGAATACTTGTATAAAAATTAATAACTTGTAAAAAATTATACTGCTCTAAAATATGAAAGAAAAAGCACTTTCCCTATGCCAGAAACCTAGTGTAGCTCAATATTTGCAATTTCCTATCCCCTGGCTCTTTAGTTTATATTCTGCTCTTGGCTTGCACATAGAGAAGAAAACAGTTGTTCTACTTTTGCTTATGAACTTGGTTTTCTCTGCTGACAAAATTCAGAGAAGGGCTGGGGCTATTGTACAGCAGGTAGAGCACTTGCCTTGCACTGGGTTCAATCCCTGACACCTGACACCTTATATGGTCCTCTGAGCTGCCAGGATTGACCCCTGAGCCCAGGGCCAGGAGTGGAGTGGTAAGAGGGGCTTAGCTTCCAGAATACACTGATAATCAGTAAAAGTAAGGGCTGCCTGACCTTCCTGTGTGTGCCAGAACCTGTGCTACCTTCTTCCTAGTCTTTATCTCACTCATTTCCCTAACAGTCCTCAGAGATATGTCTTCTTTTTTAAAAAAAAAATTTATTAAGGGCCGGAGCTATAGTCCAGCAGGTAGGGCGTTTGCTTTGCACGTGGCCGGCCTATGCCAGATTGGGTTCGATCCCGGCATCCCATATGGTCCCCCGAGCACCACCGGGAGTGGTTCCTGAGTGCAGAACCAGGAGTGGCCCCTGAGCATTGCTGGGTGTGACCCAAAAAAGCTAAATAAATAAATAAATAAATAAAACTTTTTATTAAGACACTGTGATTTACAAAGTAAAAAGGTTTTCATGAGACAGTTGTTAGAAAGATTCATAATTCAACACAATTCCCATCACCAGTGTGTTCCCAACAGCCAAGACACTCATTTCCCACCAACCTCTAATCCCTATGCCTGCTCCCTCAGCTGACACTGATTATATTGACCATTAAAGCACATACATGGGAATGGTATTGATAAATCTATCCCCCGGTTTGTTATGGGCAAATCTGGCTGATTTCTGTTCTTGAGTTTACTTTTTTGAGTTTCTAGAACATGATTGGTTTCTCTTAGTTAAGATATTGTGCAGTCGCAAAGCGGCCACATGCTTTGGAGAGTGCTGGTGGCAACTCTGCCCCATGTGTCTGTGTCTCTGCATCATGGCCGACATCCCGGAAACAGTTCATGAGTGGATCCACCAGGCCTCCCAGATGGGACAGAGGTGGGAAAAAGGGACCCCAACTCCATCTCCACAGAAGCCCTGTGACTTTAGCCACTGAAACCCGCATACCTGGGCTTGAAATTGGCTGCTCTCTTGGGTGGAGCTCTGACAAGCTGGAGATATGTCTTCTATTTGTTGCTGTTGTTTTTGATTTGGGCCCACACCCTGTGATGCTCAGAGGTTACTCCTGGCTCTACACTCAAGAATTACTTCTGGTCCCTTTTGGAAAACAATATGGGCATTCCTCCGAAAGCTAGATATTGAGCTCCCATTTGATCCAGCAATAGCACTCCTGGGAATATACCCTAGAGACTGAAAAACACATAGCAGAAACACTATCTGTACTTCTTTATTCATCTCTGCGCTATTCACTATAGCTAGAATCTGGAAACAACCTAAATGCCCGAGAACAGAAGACTGGCTAAAGAAACTGTGGTTCATCTACACTATGGAATACTATGCGGCTGTCAGAAAGGATGAAGTTATGAAATTTACCTGCAAATGGATGGACATGGAGTCTATCATGCTGAGTGAAATTAGTCAGAAGGAAAAGGACAGATATAGAATGACTGCATTCATTAATAGGATATAAATAGGGGGCCAGAGCGATAGCCCAGCGGGTAGGGCGTTTGCCTTGCACGCAGCGGCCCATGACGGCCAGGGTTCGATCCCGGCATCCCATATGGTCCCCCGAGCACCGAGCCTCACCAGGAGTAATGCCTGAGTGCAGAGCCATGAGTAACCCCTGAGCATCGCCGGTGTGACCCAAAAAAGCACAAAAAAAATAAATAAATAAATAAAAAAATAAATAAATAAATAGATACCAGTGTTTTAATAAATATGGAAATGGTAATGGCAGATTAAAACTCACCACTGAATATACACAAAGAGACTTAAGTGATAAACTCTAAATATCTGCAGGGCTAGCCACAATGTGTAAAATAAGAGGGAGAGAGAGTGCAGAGACAGAGAGAGAGATAGAGAGAGAAAGAGAGGAAACTGGGGTACCTGCTATTAAGGCGGGTGGGGGACGGGGGGGAGGGGTACATTGGTGGTGGAAATGGGGCACTGGTGGAGGGATGGGTGCTGGAGTACTGTATTACAAAGAATCATTTATGAACACCTTTGTAATTGTATGTTTCACTGTGGTATAATTAAAAAATTTTTAAAAAAAAAGAATTACTTCTGGCAGTGCTCAGGGGACCATATGGGTTGACTACGTGCATGGCTGCACTCCCTCTCCAACCCTGGGATATGTCTTCTTATCATCAGTATACAGATAATAATACAATATACAGATAAGGGCCTTGGTGAGATGAAATGACCCATGAACGCCCACTAGATGATGAGGATGATTTCTTCTCCAGGCTGTCTCAGCCACAGCGCACACTCAGTTTCTAACCCCAGTGCCTGTGTATCAGCTGAAAGACTTTGAGAGCTTTGTTCTCCCAGGATTTCTCTTAGAATTTGTGCCCTATAGAGCTCCTCAAACTGCCCCCCACCACCAATTTTATTGTTCAATCCTGACAGTATTGTTTTTAAAAGTCCAATTTTACAGGCAGAATATTAATGAATAGAAATCTTAGGGGAAATGTTAAACCACTTGGATCATTTTTGCTTGAAAGGATTATCTTGTGTAGTGGAAAAGGCCCAAAGGGGGAAATATACAGGAAAAAAATACAGGAAAGATCACTGAACATATCTCACTTATAAACTTGGTCTGTCATTTTCAAAGATGAAACATCACTGACAAAGCAAATGGAAGCTAAGATAAACAAATGGGATTATAGAAAACTGAAAAGCTTCTGCACCTCAAAAGAAACAGTTACCAGAAACAACCCACACATTGGTAAAGAATAGTCAACAAAAGCCCATCTGATAAAGAGTTAATATCAATGATATATCAGGCCCTGGTAGAACTTTTATAAGAAGAAAAGAGCCAACCCCATCAAAAAAGGGGGAGAGGAAATGAACAGAATCTTCCAAAAAAGAAGAAATTCGAATGGCCAAAGGCATATGAAAATGTGCTCTTCATCATTAGACATCAGGGAGATGTGAATCAAAACAACTATGAGATACCATCTCACACCACAGAGACTGGCACACATCCAAAAGAGCAAGAACAACCAGTGCAGGCGTGAATGTGGGGACAAAGAGACTCTCATCTACTGTTGGTGGGAATGTCAGCCCTTTTGGAAAACAGTATGGACATTCCTCCAAAAACTAAATATTGAGCTCCCATTCGACTTAGCAATACCACTCCTGGAAATATACCCAGGAGACCCAAAACCACATAGCCAAAATACTATCTGTGCTTCTTTATTTATCACAGCTCTATTCAAGATAGCTAGAATCTGGAAACAACCTAAGTGCCCGAGAACAGAGGACTGGCTAAAGAAACTGTGTTATATATACACCATGGAATACTATGCAGTTGTTTGAAAAGACGAAGTCATGAAATTTATCTGCAAATGGATGGTCATGGAGACTATCATGCTTAGTGAAATTAGTCAGAAGGAAAAGGACAGATATAGAATGACTGCGATCATTAATGGGGTATAAATATGTACCAGTGTTCTATTAATTGTGGGAAATGGTAATGTCAGAGTAGAACTCACCATTGAATATACACAAAGGGACTTACATGATAAACCCTAAATGTCTGTAGGGCAATCCACAATTTGTAAAAGAAGAGAGAGATACAGAGACAGAGACAGAGAGAGAGGAAAAGAAAAAGTGCCTGCTATAGAGGCAGGCTGGAGGTGGGTGGGAGGGAATGTGGGGACATTGTTGGAGAGAAATGGGCACTGGTGGAGGGATGGGTGCTGGAACACTGTATGACTGCGACCCAATTATGAACATCTTTGTAATTGTATATCTCATGGTGGTATAATAACAAATTAAAAAAGAAATAAAAAATAAATAAACTTGGCCTGTATACTTTAAATTTATTCTTGTTCCATTATTCCCTTAGAATATTCTTTTTTGCCATCTATTTTTGCACCCCAAATATCCTGCTCCTTTAGACTATATTATTCTCTAATATTAATAAACCACTGTACATCCATTATAGTATTATAATTTAATACTTTAAATTTCAAATTATTTTATAATTATAAAACAAATTTAATTTTCCACGTAAAGCCTATTGAGCACAGTGCATTTTATAAGTTTTATGCTGTCCTTAAGTGTGGTATAATGTACTAATAATTTCTTATTTATTTATGATTTCTCATCATACATTAGTTTCCTTGAAAGGCTAGTCTAAAGTATTAATGATTTTTAGCAAGATGTTGATCTTAGGTTTTTCAGAATCTTTAAAACCTATCGAGGAGGGGGAATGTTTTTTTTCTGATGCTTCAAAGTAATGTGAATATCACAGCTTTCCCAGCACTCTAAGAATTTGATATAGATCGATTGATTAGCCATCCTACTGAGAAAACTTTTTTTAGAGTAGGCTGCATCTAGCCATCAGAAAAAGAAAGAAGGAATAATCCTGACCTTATTCAATACTCATTGTTCAATCCTCACAGCTCCAGGGCCGGAGAGATAGCACAGGACGTTTGCCTTGCACACAGCTGATGCAAAGCCAGGAGTAACACCTGAGTATTGTTGGGTGTGACCCAAAAAGAAAAAAAAAAATTCTCACAGCTTCTCTTTTTACAGCCTCCAAATGGTACAGATTAAAATATTTCTTATGACTCATACATAAATATCAAGAGATCAACAAGTGGTGGAGATGCTCCCCCATCTCCCCCGCACCAGGCTGACACTAAGGCAGTGGGAAGAGGACGAGTGAGGTCCCGGTCTGTCCCAATACAGCCCGAGGCAGCCGAAAACCTCCACACTCTATAGTCACCACCATGTTCAAGGCCAGACTCCACTGCTTGGCCCAGTCCCATCCATGAATTAATCTGTTGAAAAATTCAGGTATGCAGGTTTTGCAACTGAAATCTCCAGGCTATCACGGAGTAGAGAATGAGCTCCTCCCCCATTCTCATTGTTCTTCTGGAAATCCATGCCCTAAAGGCACCACCAGTTATAAATTTAACTCCAACTTTATCACCCATTTAAAACTTTAGGAATTCTTGGAGCCTGCACAATATCTCCAACTCTAATGTACTGATAGACCAAGTAGCACACCACATTTAATGGATGTGAGTATAAGGTATAAGCCAATAATAAAATATATGTCACAAAGCCTATCCTGTAACAATGTATCAGTAATTTCTTATGGGAAGGGCTTAATGGCTCCATGGTGAGATTGAACAATCCTCATTAACTTTCTTCTAACAAAACGTTTCTTGACCATTTTTAGCAAATTAGCTAAAACAAACAGTATAAAAATAAATTATCGAGGGTCTGTTTAAACAGAGGTTGAGAAAATTGGAAATACTTGTGGTTGGAAGTTGCAATGGTGGAGGGTTGGGGTTGAATATTGAATAATTATAAGAAGTTAACATGAACAATTTTGTTTAAAAAATTGAGTAGAAGCCCGCTACATTTAATAAGTTCAATAAATAAAAAGTAATACTCTTGCAGGTGGACCCCACTCGTGGCTTATGTGAGGCAGGAAGGAGAGAGAGATGGTCGCTTTCTCCCCCAGCTGCCTCTGCCTCCCAGGACCCGGTGGGCAGGCTTAGGACTGATAAAGTCTGTGATGAGGCCCTGCTCGGCGTGGGCCTGAGCCCCACCAGCCCCGCCAGGTGGCTGTCAAGTCACACCTGACGTCCCCTTGATCTCTAGGCACGGGAGTTGATCCCCCACCACCCGAGGTTTCTCAGGGAGCCACGGACTCAGGCTGGAGCGAGGAATTGCTCTTTGTAGGAAAGGAAAGTCAGTCCTAGGCCTTACCCAGAGCTGCTTTAGGGTTCTTGTCTTCCTCGAAGAAAAAGAATTTTCAGGAGTTGACGAGCAGTGAAGTTAAAACAGGTTTTATTAAGGAGGTTTTAGGAGAGGGGGGGGAGGGAGAGAGAGAGAGAGAGAGAGAGAGAGAGAGAGAGAGAGAGAGAGAGAGAGAGAGAGAGAGTAACACGCTCAAGGGAGAAGCGCGGGCTACTCCAAAGACGGAGAGCGAGTAAGAGAGTAAACATCTCAAGAGGGGAGATGCGGGCAACACACCTGCTCAGGCACCACATGTGCTCGGCCACATGGGCTCAGGCAGCATGTGTGTCCATGCAGCATGTGCGCTGTCCTTTGGCCAGGACGGTTTTTATAGATTTCTCCCCAAGTTACTTCCATATGGGGCTTCAACCTCGGTTGCTAGGGCCATTGCCAAGGGAGTAGACTTTGGGAGTGGTCTTCTTTGACTAGAATGCTTTGGAGTCTTCTGTGAGCTGGGTCCTGAGTGGGAAGGCTGATTTATCTCCCTCAGGAGAGTTAATTATCTAAAGCCTTTAGAAGGGTCAGTGGCCTATGGGCTTCACACATTCCCTTTTGGCCTTCCCTTCCCCAGGATTTATTGGTGATAGTGGTCTTGTCAGTTTGGTTTCGGGTTTTCAATCAGGTGTGGCTCTGGATCTCTTCTTCAGGAATTTTATTGCCATGTGGCGCCCCCTGTCTGCCTGCCTACAACAATACCACAGATGTTCCCATTTGCACATAACAGCACAGTAAAAAGGTCATGGCTTTAGCAGTACCATTATGAGATATATGTTGTAACAAGCAATATAATTAGTGCCTGCTAAAGGAGCAGGCATGGGGGCGGTAGGTGGGAAACGAGAGTCTTTGGTGGCGGTAAAGGCACATCGGTGGTGGTAATGATATTGGAATATTAAATACTTGAGACAACTATGCTGTGAACAACTTTGTAAATCATGGTGCTTATATAAAGATTAAAAATTCAAAATAAAATATATTATCTCTTATGTGGCTGGAGTGATAGAACAGCCTACTGAGGTTCAAATCCCAGAGCCTTACCAGGAATAATCTCCAAAGTAAATAATCTCAGAAATAATCTCAGAAGTAAACCTGAACACATCAACGTGTCCCCCAAACCAAAGATAAATAAATATTTTTACATTATATACTGTATGGTTGTGATGTGCTAAATATAATTATTCTGTTCCTAATAAAACTAGAACCCCAAATGCCAAAACACAATATGAACACATTAAAGTTTTGCCATAGGTATAAAATAGAGAGGGAATATTTAAGAAAACAAAAAATAAAAACTAAAAAGATTACAAATGGTGCTGGGAAAACTGGGCAGCTACGTGTAAAAAAATGAACTTAGACCTCCTTCTAACGCCATGCACAAAAGTCAGATCAAAATGGATTCTAGATCTCGATATCAGACATGAATCTATAAGGTACATCGAAGAAAACATAGGAGAAGTGCTCTACGACATCGAAACGAAAAGTATCTTTAAAGACGACACACCACTGACCAAGCAAATGGAAGCAATGATAAACAAATGGGATTATATAAAATTGAAAAGCTTCTGCACCTCAAAAGAAACGGTGACCAAGATACAAAGACAATCCACAGAGTGGGAAAGGATATTCACCCAATACCCATCTGACAAGGGGTTAATATCCAGGATATATCAGGCACTGGTAGCACTCCACAAGAAGAAAACAGCCAACCCCATCAAAAAAATGGGGAGAAGAAATGAACAGAAGCTTCCAAAAAGAAGAAATTCGAATGGCCAAAAGGCATATGAAAAGTGCTCTTCATCTTTAATCATCAGGGAGATGCAAATCAAAACAACAATGAGGTACCATCTCACACCACAGAGACTGGCACACATCCAAAACAGCAAGAACAACCGGTGCTGGCGTGGATGTGGGGAAAAAAGGGACTCTCATCCACTGCTGGTGGGAGTGCCGACTGGTCCAGCCCCTTTGGAAAACAATATGGGCATTCCTCCGAAAGCTAGATATTGAGCTCCCATTTGATCCAGCAATAGCACTCCTGGGAATATACCCTAGAGACCGAAAAACACATAGCAGAAACACTATCTGTACTTCTTTATTCATCTCTGCGCTATTCACTATAGCTAGAATCTGGAAACAACCTAAATGCCCGAGAATAGAAGACTGGCTAAAGAAACTGTGGTTCATCTACACTATGGAATACTATGCGGCTGTCAGAAAGGGATGAAATTATGAAATTTACCTGCAAATGGATGGACATGGAGTCTATCATGCTGAGTGAAATTAGTCAGAAGGAAAAGGACAGATATAGAATGACTGCATTCATTAATAGGATATAAATAGATACCAGTGTTTTAATAAATATGGAAATGGTAATGGCAGATTAAAACTCACCACTGAATATACACAAAGAGACTTAAGTGATAAACTCTAAATATCTGCAGGGCTATCCACAATGTGTAAAATAAGAGGGAGAGAGATGCAGAGAGAGAGAGAGAGAGAAAGAGAGGAAACTGGGGTACCTGCTATTAAGGCGGGTGGGGACGGAGGGGGGAGGGGGTACATTGGTGGTGGAAATGGGGCACTGGTGGAGGGATGGGTGCTGGAGTACTGTATTACAAAGAATCATTTATGAACATCTTTGTAATTGTATGTTTCACGGTGGTATAATAAAAAAATTTTTAAAAAATAAAAAATAAAAAGATAAAATACATATCTAATAAAATACTAGCCAAATTTGGTAAAAAGGAAACACTCAAAGCACTTATAAATAAAGTATAATTATTAAAACTGATTGCTCATAAAGGCAGAAAGGGGTTAAAGCACTTGCCTTGTATACTGCCAAGCCCTGTTCCATCTTTGTCACTACATGTGGCTCCTTGAGCTCTACTTCCAGGAATGATCTGTAAACACAGAGCCGGGCGTAAGCAGTGAGCACTGCTGGATATGCCCGCACCCCCCCACTATTTACACTTAATTGGACGAAAACAACAGCAGAATATATGTAGGCAAAGAGAAAATTATCTGAAGGAAATAGAGACTTTAGACTGTAAAGAGACAAGACAATGAATGAGAAACTAAACTAAACGAAGGTGGAGGAAAGCATAATCAAAGTGTTCCAGATCCCTGTGGACATCCTTAAGAACCATTGGTCCTCTGTGCTCTTGACTGTGATCCACAGCCAGAACTGCTTTCACAATGCTACTGAGTGTAAACAAATATATCCATTTTAGAAACTATTATTTGCCCTGTATGTGTGGTACACTGATATTCTCTACATTGAATTGGTTTTATTTTTAAAATGTCTGTGTTGTGTACCATTATATTGATTTCATAACCCACTAATGGATTGTTATCCATCACTTTGAAAAACTGTTATTACATCTTATGGTGGTACCCGTGGAAATATGGGGGGGAAAGAGAAGGGGTTTCAAGCAATTCAGTGTCAACCCTACCACTGTGAAGTAGCATACGTGAAGTGGTAAATTGACCATATTTTCCAAAAACTTAAAATTATTACCCTGTATCTGAGTTGTAATATTCAGGAGAAAAAAAATAAAATTTCTGTTAGGACACTTTGAAATCACTTTAACTATCCAATATTTGTTTACTCTTCTATACTATTCTGAACTTATAAAGTCCCCTGGCATAATTCAACATGGTATGTGTCTAACAAAATGATTTCGTATTCCTGCTGATTGCAGAAAAATATCCCTCAATTGGAAAAAGTCAGAAAATCTGAGTGTGCTCTACCAACATTACACTAAGCAGGCCACTTTATTTCTCCTGGTTTCAGTTCTCATTTGTAAAATTAAAAGGAACTGTCTTCCCAAATATCTGGAATTCACTTCGAAAATCCACACAAAGCTCCAATTTCTCTCTTTCTCTCTCTTTCTCCACCCCCACATACATTAAAATGAAGGACATTTAATGTAGACTATTTGACATTAACCTGTTTACAAAAAGAAAATGATGAGATAGAATGATGATTTGTTGAGTGTATTTCTTATTATTTGTTGGGGGATAATTTTTAATTTGTGTTTCAATTAGTTGTTCATTGGGTGAGAATAGTACAGTTTAGTAAACTCGGGAGCTTTACTCTATTAAGAAAGGGAATTGTATTGGTTTCAGCATGTACTAGTGAACAAGTCCACTGTCCATGTTTAAATCCTGTTCTAGTTCCTGCAAGGTACTTAAGGCTCAGTTTTGGTAACTTATGATTCACATGAGATAGACACGTCTGTGTTTCTCACCACAAGTATTCGTTTATGCTAGCTGGTTATTGTACCCAGCAAACGAGGAGACGTGACTAAGAGATGTTTTATCTTTGTCCCCTACTGTCTGGGAAGATTCCTCTGAGATGAAAGTGTGGAAAATGCACTCTATATCCCAGCCACATGGAACAAATTTCAGTTCCCTGAAAGTCTTTTGGTGATTTTTGCTTACTGTCTTTTGGGGAAAAAAAAAGTGTGTGTGGAAAATTTCAAACAGATTAAACAGAATAATAAACTCCACATACTCATTACTCAACTTCAAGTATTAATATTCTGCACTCTGTTTCAGTCATCTCAACCACTACCCAGATCCTCCATTTGATCTTTTATTAAGGGGGTGCTCCCCAAGCAGTGCTCAGGAGTATAGGGCCTCTGCTGGCAGCACTTGGCTCACCAGGAATTCTTTGCTTAGACCTAGGATGCGGAGTGACTCAGGATGATAGTGCTACAGGTCACCTCTGGCATTGGTCAGGAGTCTCGTGGGCTACACCTAGTGATGCTTAGGAGGTCCAGAAGTGCCTAGATTCAAACCGAAGCCACTGTCTCTGGATCCCTTCATATTTTTTTTCGCCTGGGGATTTTTTTTTTTGGGGGGGAGATCACTCCTGATGGTGCTCAGGGTTTATTCCTGACTCTGTGCTCAGGGATGTCTCCTGGTGGGGCTCAAGGAACAATGTGCATGTATAGGGATCAAATCTGTAAGCAAGATGCTTTAGCCTCTGTACTATCTCTCTGGCCTCTTATTAGTTTTTCAGTTCTAAAATATATGGAATGGACAAGCCTTGATCACTTGATCACTTGACATTCTGTTATTCATTGATTTGCTCAAGCAGGCACCAGTAACATTTCCATTTGACCCTATCACGTGCCATTGTAGCCCAATGGCATCTGGTTGATTCAGGAATACAAAGAGCCTCAAACCGTTCATTCATGGTGTTGACAAAGAAGTCTGACCATCTTGTAGGTGGGCGGCCATGTGATCTTTTTGACATCCTATGGGATCCAGTCGGTAATGGCTCTAGTCCAGCGGTCATCTCCAAATCGCATTACATGTCCAATGTACAGCCCATCTGATTTTCGATGCCTTGGCAAACGAGACAGTGTCCCTGACTCTGGAACAGCGATGGACCTTGGAGCTCCAGATTCCTTCTCTCACTTGAGTGAGGCATGATATTCCAAGCATAGCTCTTTCGATTCCTCTTTGGGAGACCCGAATAGCATTCTCATCCTGCTTTCGTAGGGCCCAGGTCTCTGAGGAGTATATTAATGCAGGGAGAACAGTGGAGTTGAAGAGATGTGCCCAGAGCCGGAGGTTCTTTGTCTTTTTAGCTATTTCTTCGATGTCTTTGAAGGCATTCTATGCCACTCTCTTCCTCCTGTGCAGCTCAGGTTTTAGGTCGATTCATCATGTTGACTTCTAGACCTAGGCACACATAACTGCTGCATTCAGAGATGTTTGTTCCATTAAGAGTGAATGGGACAGGGGCCGGAGCGATAGCCCAGCGGGTAGGGCATTTGCCTTGCGTGGCCGGCCTATGCCGACCCTGGGTTCGATCTCCGGCATCCCATATGGTCCCCGAGCACTGCCAGGAGTAATTCCTGAGTGCAGAACCAGGAGAAACCCCTGAGCATTGCCGGGTGTGACCCAAAAAAGCAAAAAATTAAAAAAAAAGTGAATGGGACAGCCTTATTTGAACAAATTTGACACAAGATTTACCCATGTCCCTTCATCATCAACCTGTTCCACGCTCTTGAAAGTATTCTTTCCGGGAGACCAGTGATTGGTTTTTCACAATAGATGAGTTTTACCTATTCTAGAACTTTAGTTAAGTGAAAACAGGCTTTCTTTACTCTTTTCAGCCAGCTTGCTTTCCTGAGCATTGCACAAGAAATTCAGTCATGTTTTTGCACATCTAAGTACACTAATCCATTCCCTTTTATGGCACTGTAACACAACTTGTCACTCTTTCTCTTCTTAATGGGTGTTAAGTTGTTTTCAGTTTTGGACTATTTTGATTAAAGTTCTGGGCCCCCAGGGTTTATTCCCAGGAGTGGTATTCACTGTATCACTGTCTTCCGTTCATCATCGATTTGCTCAAACGGGCACCAGTAACATCTCCATATGTCCTGTCTCATGCTAGTAGATCCCAAGGGCATCTGCTTGCTCCAGGAACATAAAGAGCCTCAAACCATTCCATCAGGTCATGGGAATGAGGTCTATAATTGTTACTGGTATTTGGCATATCAAATACGACACGGGTAGCTTGCCAGGCTCTTCCGTGAGAGGACTCACATGTGCTATACATTGATGACCTGGTGCAGTCATCTAATCTCTCCCAGACTGTGCCTTAAGGCATGTTCCTCCTTCCTGACCTGAGGACGTCCATTCCCACCACATTTGCAACTATCCCTTTACTTTTGCAGTCACCTTAACCTCTTCTTTTCAGTGACATTCTCAGATGTCTCTCTGCCTTAAAACAAAACAAAACTAAAGTTAAGCCCCCCCCCACACACTCCAACAGGTTCCCATGGTTCTCAATATCAGGAGTGGTATTGCTAGATCAAATAGGAGCTCAATTTCTAGTTTTTGGGGGGAATGTCCATATTGTTTTCCAAAAAGACTGGACCAGTTGGCATTCCCACAGCAATGAATAAGAGTTCTTTTCTCCCCGCAGCCATGCCAACACTGGTTGTTTTTGCTCTTTTGGATGTGTGCCAGTCTCTGTGGTGTGAGATGATACCTCATAGTTGTTTTGATTTGCAACTCCCTGAATATAAGTGACGAAGGGCATTTTTTTCATATGCCTTTTGACCATTCAAATGTTTTCTTTGTCGAAGTTTCTGTTCATTTCTTCTCCCCACTTTTTGATGGGGTTGGCTGTTTTTTTTCTTGTAAAATTCTATGAGTGCCTGATATATCTTAGATATTAACCCTTTATCAGATGGATATTGGGTGAATATTCTTTCCCACTCTGTGGGCTGTCTTTGTATCTTGGTCACTGTTTCTTTTGAGGTGCAGATGCTTCTTGTTTTCATGTAGTCCCATTGGTTTGTCTTTGCTTCCACTTGCTTTGCTAGTGGTGTTTCATCTTCAGAAATAACTTTAACTTCAATCTTGTGGAGGATTTTGTCAAGGTACTTTATGGATTCAGGTCTGATATTGAGATCTTTAATCCATTTTGATCTGACTTTTCTGCATGGTGTTAGAAAGATATCTGAGCTCATTTTTCTCAGCACCCTTGTTGAATAGGTTTTCTTTGCTCCACTTTGTAGTTTTTGCTCCTTTATCAAAGATTAAGTGATCATATATTTGAGGGTGTGTGTCAGTTTACTGAACTCTATTCCATAGGTCCACAGATCTATTTTTATTCCAATACCATGCTGTTTTAATTACCACCACTTTGTAGTACAGTTTCAAGTCAGGAGAGGTGATGCCTCCCATCTTCTTTTTCCCAAGGATTGCTTTAGGTATTCATGGCAGTTTATTGTTCCATATGAAATTCAGGAATGTTTGATCAATTTCTTTGGAAAATATCCCTTATAGAGACCACACTGGATCTGTATAATGCTTTAGGGAGTATTGCCATTTTGACAATGTTGATTCTCACAATCCATGAGCAGGGGCAGAAACACCATCTGCACTTCTATGTTCATCACAGCACTATTCCCAATAGCCAGACTATAGAAACAACCTGTGTGCCCATAAACAGATAACTGGATAAAGAAACTATAGCACATCTATACAATGAAATACTATGTAGCTGTCATGAAAATGAAGTTATGAAATTTGCCTATAAATGGATGGACATGGAAACTCTCATGCTGAGTGAAATTAGAAGGAAAAATATAGAACAACTGCATTCATTGTTGAATATAAAAAATAGTACTAGACTAAAATCCAAGGCCAGGCTAAACAGGGGCCAGGAGGACTTGTCAATGGTTAGACTCTGCCACAAGTGTGTGGTAAGATAGAAAGGGGGCCAGTATGCCAATAATTGTTGGAAATGGTAACACCAGACTAGAACTGAGCATTGACCGTGGGTAAATGGATATACATGATAACCCCTAAATGTATATATTTTGAGCTGCAATGCACAAAAGTTGGGGAAGTGAAGGTGCTGCCATAGAGGCAGGCTGGGGATATTGGTGTTGGAAGGATGCACTGATGGAAGGATGGGTGCTGGAACACTGTGGCTGAAACCCAATCATGAACAGTTTTGTAATTGTACATCTCATAATGATATAATAAAAAATTTTAAAAACTTCTATGAATATTCCTGTAGAAGCCCTTTAATGAGGAAATATTTTTTTCCTTATATTGTATGATTTCCTAGGTCAATAACTGCTGGATCTGGGTAAGGTGGTCTTTGTTTAGCTTATTGAGAAACTACCGCACTCTTTTTTGGTTTTGTTCTGAGCCCACACCCTGTGATGCTCAAGGGTTACTCCTGGCTCTATACTCAGGAATCAATCCCAGTGATACTCAGGGAACTATACAAGATGCCAGAGATCAAATCCTGGTTAGCCGCAAGCAATGCAAGTGCCCTACTGGCTGTATTACAGTTTCTGGCCCCAAAACTACCTTTGTCAAACTACTTTGTGCCAACATAATTATGTGAATTTTACATGCCCACCAGTAATAGATACAGATTCTAAGGAGATACAAGATATCTCTAAGATAAGGAGGTACAAGGTTCTGGTGTTGGAACATTGTAAACCTGAAACCCAATCATGAAAACCTCTATAATTCACAGTGACTTGATTTTTGAAATGTTGTGGACATGCTACTTAAATGTTCCAGAAATAATACTCTTTGTCGTGCAGTTTGTCTAAACTTGCCTATTATTTTGGGATCTGTTTTTATTTTTAATGGTGCTACACTTGAATTAAATGTTTTAATTATAAAGCATTTAAATAAATGCTTTAATTAGAGGTGACAACAACAGTATGCCACCCGCACGGCAAGCCTGGCAAGCTGCTCATGTAGTATTTGATACGCCAAATACCAGTAACAATTATATTAGGTCATTCCCATGACCTAATATAATGGTTTGAGGCTCTTTATGTTCCTGGAGCAAGCGGATGCCTTTGGGTTCTACTAGCTTGAGACAGGACATATGGAGATATTACTGGTGCCCGCTCTAGCAAATAGATAATTAACGGGAAGACAGTGATAGTGAATTGTTCTATATCCTCATTAATAATTGTATTTTCAGTCTGAAGTTTCAGCCATTGTAGTGGGTGAGAAGTAATGTCTCAGTTTAATGTCAATTAGCATTTCCCTGATCACTTAGGAGTTGGGTCCTTCATGAGCTTAGTACTTTGGCCAATCATGTATTTCACTTCCTATACTCTTCCCTTGAACTTTTGCCCTAGTTATTCTGAGTAATTATTCCCTACTTACTCTTTTTCCTATCTTTTCACTTTACTGAAAGGAATCCTTCCTCTATTTATTTTAAGAACAAATTTAAGAGGTAAGGAAATCGACATAAAAGCTATGTGACATGACTTCCAAGTGTATGTAGTGCAACCCACAATGTGTAGGAGAAGGAAGGGAGAGAGAGAGGGAGAAAGAAAAGAGATAAAGAATCTGCCATTTAGGCAGGCTATGGGAGGGAGGAGGGAATTGGGGACATTGGTGGTGGGATATGGGCACTGGTGGAGGGCGGGTGCTGGAACACTATGTGACCTAAACCTCCAAACATGAACAACGTTGTAATTGTATATCTCACGGTGGTATAATAAAGTATCACTGTCACTGTATCACTGTCTTCCCGTTCATCATCGATTTGCTCAAGCAGCCACCAGTAACATCTCCATATGTCCTGTCTCATGCTAGTAGAGCCCAAGGGCACCTGCTTGCTCCAGGAACATAAAGAGCCTCAAACCATTCCATCAGGTCATGGGAATGAGGTCTATAATTGTTACTGGTATTTGGCATATCAAATACAACACGGGTAGCTTGCCAGGCTCTGCCGTGCGGGTAGTATACTCTTGTAGTCACCTCTAAATCCAGCATTTATTGATGAACTGTGTGGCCACAAGCAGCCGCACAAGCCGTGCTGTGATAGACTGGTCTGCTGGGTGGAATTCTGATGAGAGGGAAGTCCGGATGTGGAAAATGGAGGCCCTCATGGAGTGGGGGTCGTCTGGCTTGTTGCAAGGCTCTGCTGGGGTGGCGGGGCAGGGCTAGAACCCACCATCCCTCCCGGGTGCCTCGTGAGCAGCTGGGCACAGGGAGAGCCAGTAGCAGCTCTGCCCCATGTCTGTGAGTCTTTTTTAAAAAAAAATAATAAAAATAAAGTATTAATTTAAAAAAATAATAAAGGTAACCTTTCTAAGGACCCTGAACAATTTCAGATATTCTGCATAATTTGAACTAAGACTGAACTACAGATCAGCAGAAGAGGAGTTTCCAAAAGTTACCAATGGCCCTTGGGAATTTGTGAATATTTTAACATCATGCAATCCTGCCAACCAACCTGGTTTCTCTACTTAATTTCTATGCTTGTTGGCAAAGACTAGGTCAAACACATCAGATGGAGTTTGTCAAATGAAACAATCTTGTAAAGGACTTATATCATCAAAACTCTAACTTTTGACAAGAGACCAAGAAGTAGGCAGATAGATGTAATGAAGCTATCTCTATGCCCTTTCCTAACACTACTGATTGGAATAAAAATCCACAAAAAATTAAATTAAAATTAAATTAAAATTAAATTAAATACACAAAAAAAGCTACGTGACAGCATTTTCTAAAGTAAGTATCAACCTTTGCCTGTAGTAGTTCCTAGCCCCCTTTCTTGGATCAGGGGAAGTCTCCTTTCTTAAACACTCCTGCATTTCCCAGTATAGGAGACTAAAAAGAGTCCAAGTCTTCATGGTTCAATCAGTTTGACATTAAAAAAATACAAAAAAAAGCTTATAAGACTGGAACTCAAATGTATACAGGGAGTTCCATCTAATATAAAGGGAAAGAACTAGGTCAAAACACTATCTTGAAGAGCAGTAAGCACTTATCTTTAGCTGGGAGAAAAGCAAGGGGATTAAAATTCATAAGATGAAAAAGGAATATTGTTTTCCTGGAGTCCAGACACCGAGTTCCCCTTGACTGGAAAGGCCTTTTGTACTTTTGTTGGCTCTTTGCAATTGCTCCAAGTTTCTTTGGCGACAGTAAACTGACCTTTTCTTGGCCTCCCTTAACCTGACCTTCAGTGACTGCTTGGGGTCCTTTGTGGGGAAAATGCAGGACAGCTGACACACTATAGGTTATGCCTTCCCTCCTTAATACACTAAGCTGATGGCCATTGAGTTTCCTTCTAGTAAGAGGCAGCTTAAGGTATGATTATAGTCAACTTTGCTCTATAGTAGATTCTTTCAGTAAACTCCTCCTATCCCCATGGTACTCAGCATTTCTGTTCCCTCTGAGAGGTTGCATGTAACCTCAAAGCTTTGTGTGAATGCTAGCCAGGCAGGCTGAAAGTGCCCAGGAGCTAACAACCCTAGGAATAAATAGCCTTCAGACCAAGACAAATAGGAGTTATGGCTAAATTCAGATATCTCAGGTGTGCTCTATACTGCCCCCAGAGTTGAATAGTAGAAACAAACCCTGGTTCCCCACAGTAACTATGAACATAATGCATCTTCTCCAGGCTCTCTCTTTTGCCATGCTTGCCACTCCCTTTCCTACCAATGCTTCCTGAAAATTCCTTGAAAGATAAATTCCTAGCTTCAAATCCTAGCTTCATGGTCTTTTCTGAAGAAACCAAATCTATCCTATCTTAGTTTAAGGATGCTCAGGGACCCAGTGCCCCCGCCCCTTGGCCAACTCAGCCAATGGTTCAATTCTAGAACCCTTGTTGGGCACTGTGGTTACCGAGCCATCTGCTTGGTGCTCAGGGAACTCCAAGGCTGCACCTGTGGTGTCTGGGGGCCATATGCCATGCCAGGGATTGAACTGGGATCAATCACATGCAAAACATGTGCTTTAACCTCGATATTATCTCTCTTGCCTTTAGCCTGCCTGATTATTAAGCAAATCCACCACTAAAATATTTTATGATATCTGCCGATTATCCTTCGTCTTCAAGTTATTCACTCAAATCATCCTGAATAGAATTGGCAGAACACTAAACGAAGGACAACCATGTGAGCAAGCCGGGTTCCAAAAAGGATTCAGCACTATTGACAATATCCACATGGTGACCAAGCTCATTGAGGTTTCGCGAGAGTTCAAGATGCCACTCTGTCTAACGTTTATTGACTTAAAGAAAGCCTTTGATTCTATTGAGACTGAAGCAGTCATTGAAGTCCTAGCTAAACAGGGTGTTCAAACTCAGTACATCAAGATCCTCCATGAGCTGTATTATGGATTCATTACCAGGGTCTCACCATTCTATAAGAAAGTGATCATCAACATAAAGAGAAGGGTTCAATAGGGAGATACCATTTCACCAAAACTCTTCAGTGCCACCCTCGAGAATGTCATGCAATGACTGGAATGGGAAGGAATGGGAGTGAAGATAGACAGTCGGCAACGACACCACCTCCGCTTCACTGATTACATCGCTCTAATAACATCAAATATCAGCCAAGCAGCACAAATGCTGGCCGACTTAAACCATGAGTGTGGAAAAGTCTGACTGCAGCTGAATTTCAAGAAGACAATGTTCATGAGAAATGGACTAGTTCCTGATGTTCCGTTTGCTCTCAACAGAATGAACATCTCCGAATGCAGTAGTTATGTGTACCCAGGTTGAGAACTCTATGAACAACTGGCACCTGAACTACAGAGGAGGAAGAGAGCAGTGTGGAACGCCTTCAAGAACATAGAGGAAGTGGTAAAGAAGATGAAGAACCTCCAGTTCCTGGCACATCTTTTTGACTCCACTGGTTCTTCCTGCACTAATATACACCTCAGAGACCTGGGCCCTACAAAAACAGGATGAGAACACTATTCAGGTAGCCCAAAGAGGAATCGAAAGAGTCATGCTTGGAGTATCATGCTTCACTCAAGTGAGAGAAGGAATCAGGAAATTCCGACCTCCGTCGATGATCCAGAGTCATGGACGTTGTCTCGTTTGCCAAGATGAAATGTAACGCGATTTAGAGACGACCGCTGGACTAGAACTGCTATGGACTGGATTCCACAGGACATCAAAAGGATGCATGGCTGCCCACCTACAAGTTGGTCAGACATCTTTTTCAAAAACCTGAACAAATGGTTTGAGGCTCTTTCTGTTCCTGAAATGAGCAGATGCCACTGGGTTACACTTGCACGCAACAGGGAGGAAGGGAGAGGCGTTTCTGGCACTTGGTCGAGCAAATCTATGAACAACGGGAAGATAAGTGATAAGTGATAATGGTTAGCGAATATGCCATTCTGAATGTTTCATTGCAAATTACAGATCCCTGAAGAGCTAGAATTCACTTCCTCTGAGTTTACCTGGCATTATTTCTGAAATACCCTTAGACAATTCTTCTATCTCTGAATTCTTCCTCTGAGTTTAACTGGCATTATATCTGAAACACCCTCAGATAAAATCTAGATTAAGGAATCGTTCCCAAACTAGTTAAGGAAAAACTCCCAAAAGTTGCTTAAGAATTGCAACTCACATATTTGAATTCAGATGCATTGTCAACCCTTTGATTTCTGAGAGCAAATTAGAGACATGCTGAAGATGTCACTTTATAGCATATTTAGGTACATCTGTATATAATTAAATATATCCAGTATATTTGTTATTTTGGCAGGGCACAAAATGAAAATCAAAAGTAACTTTCTAAAGAAGCAGAGATGGTTGATACAGGTTGATGCATTGGCATTGGCATGTATATAATTGTAGGCCTAGGAGTCCCTACCTTAAGATAATTTTTCTGAGTAATGCTTGGGTTTATGACTGTCTCCTGGTTTGCTAAACTTGCTAAGTAGCTCTACATAATATTTTTGCAGGTCAAGATTTTGAAGAGTATCATAACATGTTAAAATGTCTGAGTTTTGTGGCTCAAGATGCTAGAAGTTTTCTGGCACACAGGTAAGTGTTGTATCCCTCTCCAATCCATCCAAGTACTTCTGAAATTGCGGTGCACAGGCTCTTTCTTGAAGCATGGCGCTTCTGCAAACCATCATCTTCCTGGTGCTTTTCCGTGAATATCAGAGTCCCCTTGTGCCACAGCCATATCTTAGGTGATTTTAAGAAAACCCTTAAAGTCAAAAAGAAAAAGAAAACCTCAGCGTCTACACAGAGCAATGCAGAGATGCCACCTAGTCCAGGCTCAGATGATCTAATTCCACCATCTTCTTGATAACCAGTTCCAAATGAAAGACACGTATAGTATCTATAACCTTGAGAAACATAACACCTTCATCGCCACACCAAGCCCATATTTTTTGTCTGTAAAGAAACTGTGATAAGTGTAAAGAAACATCTATTCTGGTTATTCTTTGATATTTTTTTTCCAAATCCAGTTACTGGTCTCCACTTGCTTTCCCTGTTCTAGGGGATGACCTTTCCGTCTGAATCACCCTCTGAATGTGAAGAGAAAAGCCCGAGCATTTCTTCCTTCCTTCCCCTGCTGCTCTGCCCAAGTCCCGGCAGTCACACCCACACCCCACTGGTGCAGCCATGCCAAGGGCTCAACTCTACCGCTTCACTAATGCTGTCTGCAGAGACCTCAGTCTGCGATTAATTTCAGGTACCTCGTGCCCAGGCTGAGAACTTTGGTGTCTCCTCAGTCAGGTTGGACAGTCTCTCCACACCGCGGTACTTCTGGAGGCCTCAGGAGCCACACCCACCTTCCGCAGCTGCCACCATGTCACTCTCTATGACTCAGACCAGAGATCTTCTGCATGAAACCTCCTAATTCCTCAACACTGAAATTCCAATAGGAACACACCAAATTAGATGGGAAAGTAACATAGAAGCAAATTAAACTCAGCAATCAAAACCAGTGACACAGAAGGCTCCACTATCCACAAACAACCCTGTGATGAGATATAACAATTTTCACACAAAACTTGATTTAAAAATGTATTGGACCTTTGTTATCTAATAAATTTCAAATCTAGACTAGCATCAACAGTTGTGGCTTTTTATTTTTGTCTTTGTGGCTTTGTTTTTGTAAAATAAAAATAGAAAACAAAAAAGTTGACTTTCTACACCCAAAGACAATGGAAACAAAGAACATGAAAACTAGTATTTAGTAGGAAACCTACCACATGAAGAGGGTGGAGGATAACAGGGAGGAGTCAGGGCCCAAGTGATAGTATAGTGGGGAGGGCATTTGCCCTTGCATTCTGCCCACTCAGGTTCAATCCTCCGCATTCCATGTGGTCCCCTGAGCACCGCTTAGTGTAATTCCTGAG
The DNA here is from genome assembly GCA_021461705.1 of Cryptotis parvus. Taxonomy (NCBI): domain Eukaryota; kingdom Metazoa; phylum Chordata; class Mammalia; order Eulipotyphla; family Soricidae; genus Cryptotis; species Cryptotis parvus. The sequence goes on along the minus strand of JAJIBD010003311.1, from coordinate 131,058 downwards.
CACAGAGCAGAGAGCAACCCCTAATCATTGCCATGTGATCCCAAAAACACAGACACAGACACTCACAGACAGACAGACAGACAGATAGACACACACACACACACACACATACACACACAGAGGAGGCAAAGTCTACGGTGGTAGGGAAACGTTCAACTCAGAGAAAATGGTGCTGAAAGGTAGTGAAGTGTTAAGAATGAAACCTTGTCAGCAACAATATTGTAAACCACAGTTCAAAAAATTATTTAAAAAATATTAAGGAGCGGGAGCAATAGCCCAAGGGGTAGGACATTTGCCTTGCATGCAGTCAGCCCGGGTTCAATCCCCAGCATCCCATATGGTCCCCAAGCACTGCCAGGAGTAATTCCTGAGTGTAGAGCCAGGAGAAACCCCTCAGCATCGTGGGTGAGCTTTTTGGGTGTGACCCAAAAAGCAAAATAAAATAAAATTAAATAAACCCTCTTGTTGAAGTAGACTGGTGTGTGGGAAGCAAATGGGGGCAGGGTTGGGGAGGCACTGGAAGAAGAAAGTGAAAGGAGCTGTGTTGAAACACTGTATGCCTGAAACCCAATGAATAACTGAAATTTCAGTGACTAAATTATAAAAAATAATTTAAAAAGTTGAGTTTCAGGTATGCAATATTCCAACACCAATTCCATCACAAGTGTCAGCTTCCCTCTACCAATGTCCCACTGCCCAGACTGCCTCCTTAACAGGCATGTTGTTAAATTTTGTTGTTGGATCTCATGCTTGGAGTTTTGTTGGTTCTGTGGTTCAGCTATACCGCACCTTGACACCGCCTCTGTGTCCACGTCCTCTGCTCTCTGCCCCTGTTATCTCCCATTCATGTCTTCTTACTCCACTCAGTTTCTTTTCCTTCTCTATCCTCAGTTCTATAATCTAGGTCCAGGGTAATTTAGGTGTCGTCACTTTGGTACTTGCACAGCATTGTCCTGTTACTCTCTATACCACAGGTGAGTGAGATCATCCAGTGTTGGTCTCTCTTCTTCTGGTTTACTTTGTTTAAACTGATATCCTCCAGTTTCATCCAAGTGGCAACAAAATAAATAATTTCATACCTTCGTGTAGCTGTATAGTATTCCATTGTGTATATACCACACCTTTATAATCCATACATCCTGTTGTTGGACTTATAGTATAATTTGGATACTATATCCTCCAGTTTCATCCTCCAGTTTCACCCAAGTGGCAACAAAATAAATGATTTCATGCCTTCGTTAGCTGCATAGTATTCCATTGTGTTTATACCACACCTTTATAATCCATACATCCTTTTGTTGGACTTACAGGCTAATTTTGTAACATACTATTGTGCTGAGTACTGCAATGAGTAATGTTGTGTATATGCCCTGAAGAATAAATGGTTGGGTTTGTGTGTGTGTGTGTGTGTCCTTATAGTAGGTACCAAGAAGTGGAATTGCTGGGTCATATTGCAGCTCTATTCTTACTTTTTTTCTGACAAAGTTCCATGCTGTTTTTTACAGGGGCCGAACCAGACAATATTCCCACCAGCTGTAGATGAGAGTTCCTTTTTCACCACATCCCCACCAACACAAATTATTTCCAGATTTTTGTTTTGTTGTTGCTTTGTTTGGGGAACCATAGGCAAAAGATGCTCAGGGTTTACCCCTGCCTCTACACTCAGGAATCACTCGTGGAGGGGTTCATGGAATATGGGAGGTGCCGGGATCAAACCCGTGTTGGCCATGTGCAAGGCAACTGTATCTGCTGTACTATCTCTCCAGAACATTCCCAGTTTTTTTGGATAGGTGCTATTTCCAGTGGTGTAAGATGAGAACTCATTGTCATCTTGATTTGGTTTCCCTGATAATAAGTGATGATGAATACTTTATAAATACTTGTTGGCCATTCATCTGTCTTCTTTATAGAAGTATCTATTCATTTCCTGTTCCCATTTTTATGATCTTTGTGAGTTCTTTATATATCTTGGAAATTAGACCTTGATCTGGTGTACTAAGTACTATTGTTTTCTCTCATTCAGTTGAGTGTAGTTTAGTTTTAGCCTGTGTTTTTGTCATACAGAAGCTATTTAATTTGACATAGTTCTGTTTATTTTTGTTCCTGTTGTCTTTGCCAGTGGAATTATGTCATTGATTCTAAATAGCTTCCACCAGTTCTCTAACTATCTTTTATTTGACTGGTACCAAAAGTTAGTATCCACCATTAAGTGTTGCTTATCTCAAGTTAGGAGGAAATATTTTTGTTGTGCATAAGATTAAAATGTATCAAAAGGTGCTTATTATCTTGGCCATCTTTGGGAAAAATAAAGCTATTTAAAATAGCCAAGGGAACATCTAAATGAGCAACACATGATTTCCATTATGCTCCTTGCACAGTGTATGAGCCCAAGGATCCATAAGTGATGGGTTACTCTCTCAAAGGAATCACTGGCTTGACATTCTGGTTCTCCTGTGACCAACACAGAATTCAGAGTAGAGAGATATCATTATGATTTGCAATCATGACATAGCCCACAGTTCTGATGGGCCTGAGCTTAGAACATAGATTAAATATGTTTGGCTAGGTAACAAAAGAAGTCAACTGCTCTAAGAGATAGATTTGGGGTGTGAGTGAAGTTTCAGCATTATGAATGAACTTGGAAGCTCAAAAGGATGATGAAAAGATTATCTTGAGGGAAACAGGGAATAGATCAAACATTGTATAATGAGGGTCTTCCTAACTGGAGGAATTGAGATAGTGTGGGGTTGATGTTAGGAGTGGGGGAGTTTTTTGGTGAGGACCTTTGTTCATGCAAATATCTCCAGTTGTCACAAAAGACTGGTTTTCATTATGACTCTTGGTTTGCTTTTGACTTGGAGAAAATAATCATCATGGTGGATGAAGAAAAGATGATTCATGTGTATTTTGACTCTTTTACAGACCTGATGTTTAGTTTGAATCATAGAAAGAGGCTGTGGTCTTTTCCCATGGCTTTTATTGGCAGTAGCTGTACCATCCTATGGGAATGGTCAGACTTACCTATGTCAACTTCACTATTACACATAGGTTTTCAGCTTCAGTTCATTTGGACCTATTTGCTTCCTCTTCTTTTCATCTATGGTGCCTATCACATATAAATTCAGAGAGAGGTCTCGATTTTCTTTTACAACTAAAGATTCACGTTGGACATTTTTATATACACTAAATTCTATATGGACCTCAGTTCCATAACCTGAAGAACAGTTTGAGACTCTTCCTGTCCCTGGAGCAAGCAGATGTCCTTGGGTTATACTTGCTTGTGACAGAACTTATGAAGATGTTACTAGTGCCCACTTGAGCAAATCGATGAACAATGGGAAGACAGTTATACAGTGATACTAAACTCTAGGTAAGCGTAGCTCCAAACAAAGGAAGGAGGCCCTTAGCTAAATCCTACTGCATGGACAAAAACATCATGGTGGGCACCATGACGAAGTGCCCAGTGTCCAGATGAAGGAAATATAGTACTGTGCCTATTTCTGTGGCTCACTCTGGAAAGCCCTGGCTAAAGCCTAGTGTAAAATGGAAGCATTGGGGCTGGAGCAATAGTACACCCTGGAGGACATTGGTCTTGCACATTGCCGACCTGGGTTCCATCTCCGGCATCCCATATGGTCCCTGGAGCACTGCCAGGAATAATTCCTGAGTGCAGAGCCAGGAGTTTCTTCAATTTGCCTGGAAAGTTTGAAAAGAATTGGGAGTAGGTCCTCTTTAAAGGTTTGGTAGAATTCACTGGTGAATCCATCTGGACCTGGGCTTTTGTGTTTGGGAAGACTTTTTGATTACCGATTCCATCTCCTTGATGGAGATAGGTTTGTTGAGGTATTCCAAATCTTCTTGTTGCAGACTTGGGAGGCTATAGGAATTCAGGAATTTATCCATTTATTCTAAGTTCTCTTGTTTCGTGGCATACAGGCTCTCATAGTAATCTCTGATGATCTTTTGAATTTCTGTGGTTTCTGTTGTGATGTCCCCGTTTTCATTTCTGATTCTATTTATTTGGGTTCTCTCTTTTCCTTTTCTTACAAGTCTTGCAAGTGGTTTGTCAATCTTGTTTATTTTTTCAAAGAACCAGCTTTTGGTTTCGTTGATCTTCTGGATTGTTTTTGACATTCCATCTCATTGATTTCTGCTCTAAGTTTTATTATTTCTTTCTTTCTGTTTGGGTTTGCAGAGCCAGGAGCAATCCCTGAGCTTCACCAGGTGTGCCCCCAAAAAAGCAAAAATAAATAAACAAATAAATAACTGAAATGGAAACACCACCATGCACCTACTCGGAATCTTGCAGTTCTGGGGGGGTGTGACCTTGTCCTTTTCATTTTCAGGAAAGAAGTTCTCAGATGGTGATAACAAAGCAACAATTAAGGACTGACCTTTATTGTACACTGAACTCCTTACTCAACACACAGCATATCCATTCCAATTTTTTGTTCTTCCAAATTCTAATGTCTAGAAATCCAATATAGATAAAGTTAAGTTGCATGCATTAAGCAGTTGCATGTTTTCAAAAAACTGGTTACGGTAGGCTTCCTATAAAATGCTTTCCTTAATTCATACCAAAGGCATTTACTGAGCTAGACCTAGACTTAGTGCTGGTGATTCAGCACTGGAGTGTTTCAGGTCAGACAAACACAGAAACAAGCTATCGTAAAATTTATTGCATTCTCTAACAGATGTGTGCAAGTCCTATTGGAAAGAAGAAAATAGAGGTAATTCTGTGGTTCCTAGGAGGCATCCAGAGAGCACAAGGAATTTGGGCAAATCATGAAGGATGTAAGAGCACTAAAGGCAGAGAATGAAATGAATAGAAGCACTTGTACATCCAAGTGCCATGCTGGGGATTAATTCTTTCATTCCAGATTAATTATGTCAGAGATTGAGGACAGACAGGCATCTAGGAGGCTGCCCTCCTTCAGGACAGATGTTTCAATTCAGACATAATGCAAGCAGAAATGTCAGAACTTGCAAATCGGTCTGATTAAATCCTAGGTGTAAGACTTCCTGGGGAGAAAATATTCCCCCTTTCATATACGCAACATGTGGACTCAAAACAACTGCAGGCTTTCTAGACTCGCAGAAAACATGATTTTTAAAGAAGGCACATGAACTTTGGGCAATTGCTGGAAGGTTTTAAGTGTGTTTGTTGGCTTCAGTCCCTTTCTCCAGTCCCAGGAGCTTTGTTATCTTGTCCTGACCATGTATTTTGAGACACTGAAAAGATGGCACCCCCTACCTCAGTTTTCTAGGGTTACCATAACAAATCCCCACACACTTTATTACTTGTAACTTGTCACTTGTCCTTCTGTTGTTCATCGATTTGCTCGAGTAGGCACCAGTGACATCCCCATAGGTCCTGTCATGAACTAGTGTAGCCCAAGAGCATCTGATTGCTCCAGGAACATAAAGAGCCTCCAACCATTCATTCAGATCATGGGAATGAGGTCTATAATTGTTACTGGTTTTTGGGATATCAAATATAACTTGTGTTACAGGTACACAACAAAACTTGTAACTACACAACTCTTTTCTTTCCCAGTCATGTTGTGGAGGTGGGGGGTGGGGAGCAGAAATCTGTAATCAAGGTGTCATCGCAATAGGTTCCTTGTGAAAGTTTTGGATCTGGGGGGTGGAGGGGAGAATTCCTTCCATGACCCTCTCCTCGCTTCTGTGGTTGCCAGAGATCCTTGGCTTAAAGGCATAGCACTCCAACTTTGATCCGTGGAACCTTGCCTTCTTCTGTGCATCTCTGTGTGCCTCAGACCTCCCCTATCCCCTCTCTTACAAGGATACCATTGGCATTAGTTCCCATGCTAAGCCCAGGGTGATCTCATCCCAAGATCCCGACCTAGAATGGCAGAAACCTGGAGTCGGAATGATAGTACAATATGGAGGGTAGTTGCCTTGTAAGCAGCAAACTCAGGTTCAATCCTCCTCATCCCATAGGGTCCCCCCAAAACCTCTCGGAATACATTCCTGAGTGTAGAGCCAGGAGTAGCCCATGAACAAAGGTCATGTTTAGCAGTTCCAGGAACTGGACATCCCTTTTGTGGGGTGTGCATGCTCCCCCGGCCCCCTTCATTGCCTATCCTGGGAACACCTGTAAATAGGCAACTTCACCTTCTCCAGAAACTGGTGTTGAGACAGAACAGCATTTATTGACTCTTCTTGATGCGCCTACTCTTCTCCAGGTCTCCACATGCTTTTTTACTAAATGTTCAGACCCCTGATTCAACAAAGGATTTGGCTTGCAAAAGGTCCGGAGTCAGACATTCTTGCTAAGAAAGAGCTGGGCCTCCTCCACCAAACCTTTCTTGCTTTTTACAATCCCCATGGTTGGAGCAGACTGAGCCTTGTACCAAGTGGAAACTAGTGATGTTCAACCCCCACAGTTAAATAACATTCTTTACCTAACTGGTGGCTATAGGGACCTCTGGAAACAAGAGATTGGGAGTCCAAGTCTCTCACCAGTTCACACCATTTGTTAACTGTAAAGGTGTGGACGTACTGTTTCCTGCTAAATCCCAAGTCAGTTTTTGCAGCCCAGCTCTTTCAAAATGGAATGAGGGAAAGCACTTCCTGTCATGCTTTCCATAAATCTCTTTTTACCTCTTTTGGATTGTGGCTTATTCCCCAAACTCTCAGAATTCAAGATGTTTCCCAAGATACTGATTTCTTAACTAATTATTTCCTAGAACAAGACTGACCTCAGTTAAATCTGTTCCCCCTGCCTCCACTCTTCACCCATGCAGCTGAACCTGGCCGGAAACTCAGCCGTGCCGACTGTGCTCACCTAAAGGGCACAATTGCTGAGCTCCAAGGCATGCGTGGGGGCTTGGCTATCAGTTGCTTCTCTCATCTGTTCCAAATCCTGAATGACTGTTTCACACCTTCTTCTCTCTCCTCAATCCTCATCAATTCCTCCTCTTCAGTCCTCAAATTTCAGCTGACTTGCTTGCTTTTGAGGGGAAAAAAAAAGTATATATAACTTAGACTTTAAAACACCACCATCAGGGATGGGTGCTGGAACATGATATGACTGAAACTCAACCATGAACAGTTGTGTAACATATATATATATATATATATATATATATATATATATATATATATACATATATATATATCATTATATTATATGGCATAATGCAATAAATATTGAATTATACTTACTATATAATGTATATGGTATAATTCAATAAACACTACCATCTAGCTACACTTGTGGACCTGTGGCCATCCCCTCTGCCTTCTCTCTCTGTAACTACCAGTGAACATTTGTGTTCTTAAAGGAGCCCCCTCCAATTGTGCAGATGATCCAGTTGCCCCTTATTTAAAAGACTTTCTATAGTCTCCCCTCCCCCACCTTTTTTTCTGCAGCATACGCTTTTCTTTCCTTTTTTTTTTTTTTTTTTTGGCTTCTTGGGACATACCCAGCAATGCTCAGGGGTTACTCCTGGCTCTGCACTCAGGAATTACTCCTGGTGGGGCTCCGGGGAGACCATTTGGGATGCCGGGATCAAACCTAGATTGGCCACGTGCAAAGCAAACACCCTACCCACTGTACTATCGCTCCAGTCCCAGCTTTTCCTTCTTGACTGGATAAATCCCATCAATATATGAACATGCTCTAACATTTCCCATCCAACACACACACACACACACACACCTCTGCTTTGATACCCATATGTTCCTCTAGATATACTCAAGGACAAATAGAAACCCCAGATTTTTTTAAAGGAAGAAAAGTACTTGTAGGCAAAGGACTTGCCTTGTCTCCAGGGAAGTCAGACAAAAAGACAGCAAGCTATTAAAAGATGTTCAACAGCATCAGACATTAGGAAAATGTGAATCAAAATTCCAATATGCTACTAAGTCACACTGGTTTAGGGTGGCTATAATTTTAAACTACAAATAAGTGTATGGAGAAATTGAAACCCTTTAATGGGAAATACTGATGGGAAAGAAAATGGAGTAGCCACTGGGGAAAATAGGCTTGCTGGTTCCTAAAAACAAACATAAATTCATTATTGTAGGAACCAAAAATGCATAACTAGGTAAAAATGCAAAAGAATTAAAGAGAAGCATTCAAACAAATACACGCACAGACTAATTAGTTCAGAGTCTCACTAATCACAATAGCCCAAAAGGTGGAAACAATCGAAATGACCACAAGTAGATAAGAGCTAAGTTAATTGATACATGGTCATCTAATGAACTATTTATTTAATTGTTAAGTAAGAGTGAACTCTGGACTGGAGAGATAGTATTGTAGTTAAGCATTTATTTTGCCTACCACCAACCTGAGCCCCATCAGAAGCTATCCCTGAGCACATTGCTAGGAGTAAACCCCAACACTACTGCCAGCTGTGCTGCCCCCATTTTATTTTTTAAAAGGTTGAATTACTGATACATGCCACAATGGTGAATATGTTTTAAAACATCCTGCTGTTGAGGACATAGTGTAACAGCAAAGCATGTGTGGGCCCCTGGACTCAATCACCTGCACTGAAAAAAGAAAAAGAAAAGCACAAATGTGGGCCTATTATATGACTGCATTTCTATGAAAATGGATGTTTCGAACTTGGGAGAAGGCATGGGGAGTCTATCTGATTCATGGCTACAGGTTTTTCTTCTATTGAATTAAAATGTTTTGTAATGAGAACAATGATAGTTTTAAAACATGGTAAATTTACCAAATACACTGAATTTTCATTTCAAAATGATAAATTATAAGATAAGCGAGATATACAGGGATTAAGACTCTTGCCTTGCACATAGTCAACCCCAATTTAATCCCCACTGCTGCCTATGGTCCCCTGAACACTGCCAGGAGCAACAAGAGTAAGCCCTGAGTGCAGCTGAATGTGACCCAAAAAGCAAATCATAATAAATTTTAAATGGCAAATTTTATATTGTGTGACTTTTGCCCTAGTCTAAAATAGTAGGATAATTTTATGCTATTAATTAAATAGATTCTTCGTCAAGACCCTGAAGGAATGGTTTGAGGCTCTTCATATTCCTGAATCAACCAGATGCCATTGGGCTACATTGGCACGTGATAGGGTCCAATGGAAATGTTTCTGGCACCCTCTCGAGCAAGTCGATGAATAATGGGATTCAAGTGATCAAGTGATCAATTAAATAGCATAAAAAATGCACTATTTTAACAAATGCAATAGGTTCTGCAGATGCAATAGATCTTAAAAATACTGAGTCTAAAATATTGGAAAGTTAAGAGAAACTATCTCCTGTTAGTGACATGAATTATGGGTTGTGTTTTGGTAAGCAAACTAGAGCTTTGTGTGTACTAAAGTTTCTTATGTTATTGTCTCTACTGCTTTAAGGATGTTCATGACTTGATGTTTTGGGCCTTGGTTTGATATTTGAATCTCAATGCACTGAGATTATCACTGTATCACTGTCTTCCCGTTCATCATCGATTTGCTTGAGCGGGCCCCAGTAACATCTCCATATGTCCTGTCTCATGCTAGTAGAGCCCAAGGCATCTGCTTGCTCCAGGAACATAAAGAGCCTCAATCCATTCCAGAATGAGGTCTATAATCGTTACTGGTATTTGGCATTTACATCAAATACAACACGGGTAGCTTGCCAGGCTCTGCCGTGCAGGTAGCATACTCTTGTAGGCATCTCTAAGTCCAGCATTTATTGATGAACCGTGCTGCCGCAGCGGCCTAGCAAACCGGTGCTGATAGGCTGGTCTGCTGGGTGGAGGTCTGACGAGAGAGAAGTCCGGATGTGGAAAATGGAGGCCCTCATGGAGTGGGGGGGTCGTCTGGCTTGTTGCGAGGCTCTGCTGGGATGGTGGGCCAGGGCTAGAACCCACCATCCCCCCCGGGCGCCTCGTGAGCGGCGGTCACAGGGAGAGCCAGTAGCAGCTCTGCCCCATGTCTGCGAGTCTCTCGCACTGAGATTAGGTTGTCAATTATTTAATAAGAATTATTGTATTGCTTAGTAATGTGTCATAAATTGTTCTAAATACTTTACAGATATTCACCTATTCAGTTCTCCCACCAACCCTATAATGTGGGCTCTATTAATATCTCTTATTAATGAGAATAAAACATTAATAAAAGATTATTTCAGTACATTAATAAGTATTATTTATTAAAGATTATTATTGCATTACTAATACATTAATAAAATAAAAATACAGTTTGTGTTTGTATCTACTGAAGTTTGTCTCAGTAAGACTGGACTTATATTTCCTCATCTCTTAGATAATAAAAATAATTTGCTCCCTGCTAAAGCAGAATTCTATAGATCATGTGTTCACAGAAGGGTACCAATAGTAACAATTTCCAGCTCTTGTAACTCTTTGTAAGTTTTATCTCAGCACCCCATACGGTCCCCTGAGCCCTCTGGGAATGATTCCTGAGTGCAAAGCCAGGAATAATCTCTGAGCACTGCCAGATGTGACCCAGAAACCATATATTATAATTGCATACGTTATTATATATTATATATTGTATGTATTATATATACTATTCCTCAGCGCTCCTTCCAAGAGAAAAGCTGATCTTTTCCCGTTGAGTTTCATCAGTAAATGCTTGAGATGAGAGCCTTCTACTGAGATTATACCACCTAAATGGCAGAGCCTGCCAAGCAATCCATGTTTTATTTGATATGCCAAAAACCAGTAACAAAATTATGGACCTCATTCCCATGACCTGAAGGAATGGCTTGAGGCTCTTCCTGTTCCTGGAGCAAGCAGATGCCCTTGGGCTACACTTGCTTATTTCAGGACGTATGGAGGTGCCCACTTGAGCAAATCGATGAACAACGGGAAGACAAGTGATACAAATGATACAAGTGATTAATGAGAAACTCAAGGCTCAGACTCTCCATACATCCAGATCCACACTTCTAGTAGTTTGGGAAACCAGGGTTTAAGTATAAGTTTCATCTCTTCACACTCTAGGTCACTGTCTTACATTGCTGCTGTGAAAATAGAGTTTTTCCAAAGTCATTCTTTATCGGGAAGGAGAATGGGTCACAGACAGCACATCCCCAGGTATTGATGAATACTTGCTCATAAGGAATTAATCTATTCTACATAGATTTATTTTCATTTTTGAGAAAGCTTCAAGAAGCAAATTCTTCAATAGTCATGCATGTTGGTAATCCCTCATGATTCACTTTGAAAAATGTGTTAACAATGAGAACTGAATTCTAGGTTCATTAAGTGAGTCTCTATCTAATTGAATAGCCACAACCAAAGACTTCCTTTTAGTATGGTAAGGCCGCAGGCCCTTGGGCTTCCTCTTGTCCTATTTAAACTCCAAAGCACTGTTTTCAGTAAAGGATGTCACTGGAAAATGAGTCTAGTGTGAAGCTATGTAACTGGTTCTCATGGGATGGGAATGGGATAAAGCTACAGGCTTGCATGGGGAAAATGAATAACACAAGATGGAATTTAACAGCCATGAGAAATCCTTTGCCCAGGCCTATAAAAACAAACAACACCCTGAGCTCTGGGTAGGGGCAAGAAGGCTTAACAGCATCCCATGGGGAAAAAAAAAAGACAAGACAAGACTTGGGGGGTTTCCGTTGGCTGGAAGCAAAATATGAGTCAACAGTAAGTGGTGACCACTTAACAAAGCAAAACAAAACCCTAAAGAAATCCCAGCCTGGAAAAACAGACTTGAAGTATCTAGGCCATGGCAAAGGAACTCTAGTTCCTGCCTGTCTAGCCAGTGCTTTCCTGGGGAATTGAGGGCTACTCCAGGTTCCATTTCACAGTGGGATAGCATCCAACATGGAGGATCCAGAAGAAGGGGAGAAGGAAGGCGTAGGAATGAAACCACCTCATATGAAGACCACCTATCTTTAGGACTGGGGAATGGAATCCTTGAGTAAGAGAACATGTCTGCCTGGATGCTGGTGGAGGTTATGGGAGGGTGCGTGGAGTAAATCACTCTTCATCTCTTCCCCCTTAATGAAGCACAGCAGAAAGGAGCCCGACCATTGAGTGCCTGCTCCGCACCAGACACAACCATCACTGTCCTTGTACCTTTGCATTTCATTGCTCTATGAGCTCATGAGACCATTACCCATGTGTTTCTAACACTTCGGCAGAATTTTCAGTCTCTTGCTTTTGAAGACTCAGCATGGGAAGAGCTTGTGTGTGTCATTGGACACACAAGAGTTCCATCACTGTGATGCAGGATTCCACATGCAGTTATAAGAACAGCCTCAGAGGGCAAAGGCTCCTGCCTTCTGAGTCCTGACAAGGTGAATGTCTCTCATTGACCCCAGACCAGGATCAGACAAGGACACCTGCCTCCTTCTGTGTCAGCTCTGGAGAGCACACGGCCCTCAGGGTTCTCTCCCTGTTTACCAACATTGCCTCTGTTGAAATGAGGACTCACTCACCATGGCAACAGGCTTGCTACACCTCAGCCTGTGCCTCCCTGAGAGGGGTCTCGCTCCCCCTACTCCAGCAGGAGATTTCATTTCTAAATGGGAACTTGAAGATAGTGTTAAAGAAATGATTCAAAGAGTACCAGGGAAAGGACCAGAATTTCAGACGGTCACTCACAGGGCTCCGTAGGGAAATGGGATCCTGTTGTTTGGTGTGCAGGACTCCACAAATGTAGGCCAAATAGAACTTGAAGGCATCCTTTCTCATCCCATGCCAACATGGGCTCTCTGTTTCACCTAAATTAGATTTCTTGGCCTAGCAGCACACTGTCATGCCTTTTCCTGTCTCTCCCCCTCTTTAGAAAGGCGTCTTTGGGGCCGGAGTAATAGCACAGCGGGAAGGTATTTGCCTTGCACACTGCAACCTGGGATAAATTCCCATGCATCCCATATGGTCCCTCAAGCACCGCCAGGAGTAATTCCTGAGTACAGAGCCAGGAGTAACCCCTGAGCATTGCTGGGTGTGACCCAAAAAAAGCCAAGAAAGAAAGAAAGAAAGAAAGAAAGAAGGAAGGAAGGAAGGAAGGAAGGAAGGAAGGAAGGAAGGAAGGAAGGAAGGAAGGAAGGAAGGAAGGAAGGAAGGAAGGAAGGAAGGAAGGAAGGAAGGAAGGAAGGAAGGAAGGAAGGAAGGAAGGAAGGAAGGAAGGAAGGAAGGAAGGAAGGAAGGAAGGAAGGAAGGAAGGAAGGAAAGAAAGAAAGAAAGAAAGAAAGAAAGAAAGAAAGAAAGAAAGAAAGAAAGAAAGAAAAAGAAAGAAAGAAAGAAAGAAAGAAAGAAAGAAAGAAAGAAAGAAAGAAAGAAAAGAAAGAAAGAACGACGCCTTTATTTTGTTCAAAATCATACTCAGAATTTCAGATTCTCCTTTAAATTCCGTCTTCACCGCAAAATTTCCTTTGACTAGCCACCCCTGCACCATGGACGAGATATTTTTTTCCTTCATCTTCTCAAAGCCCTATAGCAGATAACAAAACCTTTCGTATGGCATATAACATAATTACTTTCTCTGTCTTCAAGATCACTCACATATATGGCATGTAGATTTAATGTATTTTGTTCCCTGTATTTATTTATTTTTTAAAAGGCTGTCTTATGATTTCCCATGGCACAGTAGCTCATTGTAACACATTTCATAAGTAGAAAAAACAACTGAGACAGCAACAAGCATCAATACCATTTTGTACATCGAATATTTGCGCAGTTTCTCCTTGTGTACCATGAGGGCATCTGCCCCTCGAGGTGTTGCAGGTGTGGCTACAGTGCCTGGCTGTGTCAGCAGGTGGCAGACAGGAGACAGGCTTGTTTACACTCAGGGCTCTGCCCTGTGAGTCATGGATGCTTGATGATCTGACATAGATAAAGACTGGGCCCCCTGGGATGAACCCAGAGCCATGGCAGAGCCTGGTAAGCTACCCATGGTGTATTCGATATGTCAAAAACAGTAACAATAATAGACCTTATTCCCAACGAATGGAGACATTATTGGTGCCTGCTCAAGCAAATCGATGAACAATGTGAAGACAAGTGACAAGTGACAAGTACCATGAGGGCACAGCTCTATTTTCATCCTGCTTCTGCCTTCCCAAACACTGTCTGGCTTCCTGTCCTTGTCCCTTAAGGGATACATGGGCAGGGCTACTTGTCTCCATTCATTGTTCATTTACTTTGGGGTAAAAATTTCTCCCCACCCCCAGGTATTAAAAGGTTTGCTCTGAATTTCCATACCCTTCAACATGTTTTCCCTCCTTCTACCCAGAATTATAGTTGATAGGGTTGAAAGCCTTAACTTTAGAGAGAAGAACTGTGGTCCATGTTTTTCTTTCTCTGATCCTCTGCTTACTCCTTTACGAGCTTTTTCTGGCATAGTCACTTGGAATTGGTCACTACTAATAAGCTTTTTGAATATCTTTTTATCACACTGGTGGAGGGGATGGGTGCTGGAACACTGTATGACTGAAAACCAAACATGACCATCTTTGTAATTGTACATTTCACGGTGGTATAATGGAATATTTTTTAAAAAAACACTATTCAGATGCAAAAAAAAGTTCAGAAAGGTGGATGGATTCAAACTAGTTCATTGTAAAAGACCAGAGAACCACCAGATGACTATTCCCCAGGAAGGCCCAGAGGCCTCTTTAAAGGAGGAAGGAATACTTCACAGAGAAGATCTAGAATCTTGCTTGGCAAACTCATTAAGGATGGTCCTCTGAGGCAGGGATGATAGTAGGAGATATTGCTGAGGAACTCAGCTCCTGCTCTGTGTGTGTGTGTATGTGTGTGGTGTGTGTGTGTGTGTGTGTGTGTGTGTGTAGGTGGGGGGGCAGAATTCTAGGACAGCAGAAGACAGTTGACACATACAAAGTCTATTCTTTGGTGCCATGAATTGGCTGTGTTAATGGAAGTCAATTTTTCCTATCAACTATTAACATTAGAAATTTTTCCTAATGGTTAAAGTTCGAAGTGGCAACCTTGGTTGGGCCCATGAACCTGAGAGATCTGCTTTCCTAAGGAAGGTAAGGACCAGAGAGTGAGCAAGCCAAAGGATTGAGTATGTGCATTACGTGCAAGGCAGCTCAAGTTTAACACCCAGACTACACAATTCCCTGTGTGCCATCAGAACCATTGCCAGGTGTGGCTCAAGTACCACAGAAAAAAAGAGGAAAAGAAAAATTAAAGTAAAAGTAAAGTAAAAAGTTAGATTAAATAATAATCTCCTGTAAGCAAGATATAGAGGTAGGCAATGAGGGGATTACTTGGTTTACATATCCAAACCAGATCATGGGTCAATTAGGATTACAATGAAAACTCATGATCTGTTGCAGGACTCCTAAGGGCCGCTGCATCTGCTCTGGATTGCCTCCCGCAGATCACTCCGTAGATAAGGGGTAGTCGAAATGTGGCAGTTTATCCGACCATGTATGCTGTACTAGCTGGTATAAATATTCTCCCATGCTATCACAATCATCGTGGGACTAGCTAGATCTTACCAGCATATTAGCCTGGCCACGTAAGGACACCTAAGTAATTAGACCAGAGAGAAATGCTGTTTGCTTCCAAACAAACAAGCATGGCTCCCCTGATAAAATATAAAACTACAATGAAGTAGAGGAGACTTGTGAAGGCTTGGAGAAATATTTAACTGGCATTGGTGTTGATCTTTGGTACAGTGTCATGCCATCTCAGAAACCCCCTTCTCTACATTTCAAAGGCCTTCCCTTCCCGGCTCAAAACATTAGCACAGTAAAGGCCCTAGGTGAGATGCAGGGAGGGGTTACCTGAGGGCATTGGACCCTCCCTGCTTTCCATAACAATGGGAGGAAGGTCTGAGTTGCGGGAGGGGGGTATAAACTTGCCGGTTCCCGCTCTCCCGGGCTTCTTCTTCCTGGTGGAATCTCGCCTTGTAAGCGTTTTTTCCCCTTGGAAGTTATACACGTGGTGGTCGCCATCTTGGCCTACACGTGGCTGGGGTTCTAGCCTGGAATCCTAAGCATCGGGTTTTTCCTTTTGCTGATTTGTATGCCTGAACCTGTGATAAGTAAAGTCTTTTTAAAACCTCATCGGATCCCTGAGTGTTCATCCATTCCTCGCCGGCCGGAGGTAGAAGGGAACTTCGCTTCCCGGCACTGTCGGGGACCCCGGCGGAGCGCCCGACAATGATCTTCTCTCTAGTTTCAAGAGTTGAGGCAGTTTCCAGGGCAGACCATGTTCTCTGCCCTTTTGAGGAAGAGGCTCTGTTCTCTTGAGGAAGGTTTCTGAAAATAACACAGCATGTACTCTTAGTGGCTATTAACAATTCCTTCTCCAAGGGTCCTACAGACATACACTAAAGATCGGGAATAGGAGTGAATATTCAGGTATCATGTCAGGGTGTGGATAACCAGACATGGTACCAAGTGGCTAAAAGGGCATTATCCTTATTAGAGTGAGAATGTCCAGAATTCATGCGATACACAGTCTGAGACTAGGTCAGTGGAATCCTTAGCAACTTTAGTAAGCTTGACTTTGGTTCTCTGTGGAGTGGATCATTATGATAGGAAAGGCTCAGTGATCACTCAAAGATACAAAGATAGTTTATGGGATGCAAATGGACAAAGATGGTTTATGGAACAAAGATAGTTTATGGGACACAATGGAACATTCTCTGCTTTCTTGGCTTCACTGTTAATAATTCAAAGTAAAGAGCAGCTACAAAAAAACCCCCACCCACATAAAAGTCAGCAGTTCACTTTAGCAGCTTGCTCCCTGATAGAAAGAGAGAGAATGTAAACAATGATGAACCTTAATCACCTGGACTTTCTGGTCACGGGCACTATATTGAGTGTTCCTTGTTGGTTGCACCTGGTAGCAGAAATAGGTAAGAGCTTTGAATGACTTAGTAGGAGAAGTGAACCTCCAGAGATAAGAAATCAACTTTACATCTGGAATTCTCAAATGGTCTCTGCTCTACACCATGGCTAGGCAAACTATGGTGTGTGGTACTTGGGCTGTTTGTGTATTGTCTGCAAGCTAAGAATTCCTTCAAATTTTTCAGCAGTAGAAACAGAAATAATAATTGTTGACTTGATCACTTGATCACTTGACTTCCCGTAGATCATCGATTACTCCAGCAGGCACCAGTAACATCTCAATATGTCCTGACATGCGAGAGAGCCCAAGGACATCTGCCCTCTCCAGGAACATAAAGAGCCTTAAACCATTCCATCAAGTCATGGGAATGAGATCTATAATTGTTACTGGTATTTGGCATGTCAAATACGACATGGGTAGCTTGCCAGGCTCTGTTGTGAAGGTGGGATATTGTTGACATCTGAAAATATTTGTCGTTGAGTTTAGTGTCTATAACTGATGTTTTATAGGTACATTCATTCACTTATGCTGTCTTTGGTTACATTACGATTTTAATAGAAAAGTCACAATCAAGAGCAGATATGTAAGTCTCATCACTTCATACTATTCCAAGTGAGTCATAATTCGCTCAAAATAAGCATTTATAATGTTAGTCATATTGTTGGACCATGTGCATATCCTTCAAGTCATAATAAACAGAGTGTACTTCAAGTGGTCAATGTTTAAGTAACTGTGAAGGGTGGTTTATTTTGTTGTTGGATTGCATTTATTATGCAATGACACTACAACTGTGCTAGAATGACAACAGATATGTCAGCATTACCATATCCCAGCATAACCAATCGTATTGCAAATTCACTAAAAAGCAAGCCATCAAGGGGCCATAGCGGTAGTCCAGCGGGTATGGTATTTGCCTTGCATGCAGCCGATCCGGGTTCAATCCCTGGCATCCCATATGGTCCCCAAGCACTTTTAGGAGTAATTCCTGAGTGCAGAGCCAGAAGTAACCCCTGAGCATCGCCGGGTGTGACCCAAAAAAAAAAAAAAAAAAAAAAAAGCAAGCCATCAAGAAAATTCAGAAATTGGGTTGGGGCTGGAGTGATAATACAGAGGGAAGGGTCTTTGCCTGCACACAGCCAACCCAGGCTCGATCCCCGGCATCCCATATGGTCCCCCAAGCACCATCAGGGGTAAGTCCTGAGTGCAGATCCAGGTATAATCCCTGAGCATTGTTGGGTGTGACCCAAAAAGCAAAAAAAAGAAAAATGCAGAAATTTAAAATGGACTAGCAATTATAGCAGATTTCTTCACAGGAATTTAAAATATACATGAGGCTGTAAGAAGTTAAGTTTCCAAGGGCCTTCTTTGTTAGTAAACAAGAAAATCCAGAGAGTTGTGGTAAGTTAATTAAATTGTGTTTACAGAACTGAAGAAATGTGTCCAGAGAAAACAAACCTGTCTAAAATATGACTTTTGCAACTGGCACTACCAGTGCTTACGGGTTGCTCCTGGTAGCGTTCAGGGGGCCCCTTTCGTGCCAAGGATCAAATCCTGGCCTCTGATTGCCAAGTATGTGCTCCAGCCCTTTTGACTATCTCTCTGGCCCTGCATACAAAAAAAAAATTTTAGTCTTGAAATATTTTTATTAATAATAAAGGAAATACCAACGATATACAAATAGATTAGTTATGAGTCTCATATATATACTATACAGTGAATTAGATAGTCTTATATTTCCTTGAAAGAATTTAAACAAGCTTTAGTTATTAGTACTACTACTGTTTCTGTAAAGTAGATTATTTAGCAGTATTTGACTAATGAATACACCACTTTGCATAGTTACCAGCTTTTATTGGAGATATTTTCTTTTTTTTTTTTTTTTTTTTTGCTTTTTGGGTCACACCCGGCAATGCTCAGGGGTTTCTCCTGGCTCTGCACTCAGGAATTACTCCTGGCGGTGCTCGGGGGACCATATGGGATGCCGGGATCAAACCCGGGCCAGCATGGGCTGGCCGCATGCAAGGCAAACACCCTACCAGCTGGGCTATCGCTCCGGCCCCAATATTTTCTTTTTCAAAGAGGTGCAGTTTGGAAGCTAAAGAGATGGTACAGGATTAGGGCACTTGCCTTGTATGCAGCTGCCAACCCTGATTCCATCCCTACTTTCGCATTTGTTCTGAGCACCACTAGGAGTCATCCCTGAGCACAAAACCAGGAGCACACCCTCGGCACTGCTGATGTGCTGTTACTTCACCCACAGTCCCCAAAAAAGGTGCAGTGTGACCATTGACATGAAGCTTTTGAAATTGTTCCAGTGTGTCACATAAAAGGATGCGCTGATTATTCAGTGGAGACAGCTCTGCCCTGAAATACTGTATCTGGTATCGATGTGTATAGTATCTGGAGTCAATGCTGTCTCTGTGGGAAAGGTGATTTACCTACTAATTCCATTTCTTCAACAATGACTTTTAAATTCATTACCGAATTTAGTAAATTACCCTTCTCTAGAAATGCTCACATTCCATCAATATTTTAAAGGTTGCCAGTGGTAATGTATTGCTAATGTATTTTTTTTCATAATGAACTCTTACCTTTTTTAAAAGAATAAAATAAAAATACGACTTTGAGGAAGAACAGTAGGTCAAAGAATTGAAAACATTTGAATTATATCCACAGGTTTTTAATGGCAATAAGTAATTCCCAATATTTCCCTCTTATTTTAATGAGTTAATAAATACCTCTCAGTTACTACAAGAGATGTCAAAACCAAGTTTAAAGTGACTAAAGAATTGAATTCTGTGAAGAGTCGATAGAACAATTACAAAGGAGAAATGTATGCCAGCCAATTTCCACATTCATTACCCACACCTTCCCCTAGGAGTGATTTTTTTATTTAACATTCAAGTCAACTCACTTTTATAGACGTTCTGTGGGCAAGTGTGTAAAGTGAAAAACTTCAAACATGGCAGTTAATGCACAGGGGTTCTCATCTCCGAAGAATGTGAATGGCCTTTGCAATAATCCAACACTGGCTTAGAGGACCTTCAACTCTCTTCAGTATAATTTCAGCTGGGCACAACAACTTCCTTGGTATTATACTTACTACTCCACCATCATCAAAATGTCTCTTAGAAATCTTTTGTTCTATGAAATTTTCTTTTTTTTAATTAATATTTTATTATACCACCGTGAGATATACAATTACAACGTTGTTCATGTTTGGAGGTTTCGGTCACACAGTGTTCCAGCACCCGCCCTCCACCAGTGCCCATTTCCTACCACCAATGTCCCAGATTCCCTCCTCCCTCCCATAGCCTATCTAAATGGCAGGTTCTTTATCTCTTTTCTCTCCCTCTCTCTCCCTTCCTTCTCCTACACATTGTGGGTTGCACTGCATACACTTGGAAGCCATCATGTGCATTTTTGCCTGTGTTTAATGCTCAGTTCTATGTTGGATTCTATGAAATTTTCTTAGACCACAAACTTTCCTTTGTCTTTCTCATTCGTCCTAATGTTTTCTTTGCTCCCATCATGAATTACGTAGCCCTTGACGGCTCATATCCAGGTATATCTTCTTTAAAGGCCTGGGATGTGGTAAAATAAGCAGGGAAGTGGTGCTTCTCATGTATAAAGTCCACACACGCACACACATGTACACCCTTGTGCCCAGACTTCACCAAAGAACAGGCTGTCTTGGTTTCACTTCTTTCCTAGCGCTATACCATACCATGCGTATGCATAGTGATCAATGACCACCAGGTGGCAGCAGAGTCTCAACTGTCCACCAGCCACGTGGGCGCAGGCAGGTGGTTGATAATTATAGTGAATGAGGCACGCCAACTTTGAAGGAGCAAAATAGTGGAATTAAAGGAAGGATAAAGAATACAGGGCAATTAATGATCTAGGGTCAAAAAGATATTGAGCAAATAGAAATGTATTTATATTAGTTATTCCTTTTTATATGAATTTACATATTCATAGAAAACCTGATCTTTCCCTATAAGTTTCATCAGTAAATGCTCGAGATGAGAGCCTTCTACTGAGAGTATACCACCTACACGGCAGAGCCTGGCAAGCTACCCGTGTTTTATTTGATATGCCAAAAACTAGTATCAATTATGGACCTCAATTCCATGACCTGAAGAATGGTTTGAGGCTCTTCCTGTCCCTGGAGCAAACAGATGCCCTTGAGCTATACTTGCTTGCAACAGGATGTATGGAGATGTTACTGGTGCCCACTCGAGCAAATTGATGAACAATGGGAAGACAGTGATACGGTGATATTCATAGAAATATAAATATTTCTATAAATATATATTCTACAAATACATATTATATATAAACATATGTATATTATATACAAATGTGTTTATTAAAATATATTGTTTTATATAAATAATGTATTTCTATTAATTATAATTAGTTGGAGAAATAGTAGTATTCCCCTGCTCACTGGATTTGGGGCAATGCTAGAGATAAAGGTTGGAAGAAAACTTAATCAGCCCAAAGGCATGGAGGCTTCGACAATGGACCCATCTCAGGAGCCCTGAAAATGATTGAGATGCAAAATTCCAGGTCTAAGCAGGGAAGAATCCCCGAGAGGGAGAACTCCACGCTGGAACAAAGGCCCTAGAGGCCTTTGTTCAAAAGAAGGCGGTCAACTCTTCTCTGGGTAAGAGCCCTATGTGTCTGGGTGGCCAGCGTTGCCACTGCTCAGGACACCTGCATCTCCCCCTCTTGAGATGTCCTTCTCCTTCTCCTTCTCCTTCTCCTTCTCCTTCTCCTTCTCCTTCTCCTTCTTCTCCTTCTCCTTCTCCTTCTCCTCCTCCTCCTCCTCCTCCTCCTCCTCCTCCTCCTTCTCCTTCTCCTTCTCCTTCTCCTTCTCCTTCTCCTTATCCTTCTCCTCCACCTCCTCCTTCTCCTTCTCCTTCTCCTCCTTCTCCTCCTTCTCCTTCTCCTTCTCCTTCTCCTCCTTCTCCTTCTCCTTCTCCTCCTCCTCCTCCTCCTCCTCCTCCTCCTCCTCCTTCTCCTTATCCTTCTCCTTCTCCTTCTCCTTCTCCTTCTCCTTCTCCTCCTCCTCCTCCTTCTCCTTCTCCTTCTCCTCCTCCTCTTCCTTCTTCTTCTCCTTCTCCTCCTCTTCTTCCTCCTCCTCCTCCTTCCCTTTTGAGATGTCCTTCTCCTCCTTCTCCTCCTCCTCCTCCTTCTCCTCCTCCTCCTCCTTCTCCTCCTTCTCCTCCTCCTTCTCCTCCTCCTTCTCATTTTCCTTCTCTTTCTCCTTCTCCTCCTCCTCCTCCTCCTTCACCTCCTCCTCCTTTCACTATTCCCATCTCAAGAGACTCAAACTCATAATCTAACTAACCCTAACTTCCTTTCTCCCCCTAATACCATCACATTTGTCTGGAAAATGTACTGTTGATTTAGAAGTGTTTTCAAACTCATGGGAAGCAGTCTGGGTGGCATTTTTCACAACTCTTACTTCACCTCAATGTTTTCCAATAATTAAAGAGAACATTAACAAATGAACATTAAATATATGCAATTCTGTCCAATTTTAGCTGACACTGACCTAGTCGATGATTGCTGATTCATTGATTCAGTCAGCTAATAAACAACGGCTCGAGCCGATACTCTTAACCACTGCATGCAGTCATGCACAGAAATGTGATGGTGGAGCCCCCTCGTGGCAGATGCAGAGTATTAATAAAGCAGTTGTGTTCTCCCAAACCTGTTGCAATCGCCCTCCAGCAATCTCCCTCCCTCAGTGGGAAGAGCAGCCACTCACTGGCCCCAAGCACAAGCTAGTGAGCTCAGATGTGAGAGTAGGTGAACCAGGAAGTGCCTTGGGCTCAACATTTATGTTATAATCTCTTCTGAGAGTCACATAGTTTCCTCAGGCTCTCAAGCTAGTGGAAAGGGAGTGTGTGTCCAGCAGGTAAATGTATGTCCTGGTCCATTTGTGCACACATGTCTCAGAACAGTAATGGAAATTGTATCCACTGGGCCTTTCAGTTTGTCATCAACTGGATTATTATGGGCCGTTTCTGTCACACCACCCAGACTCCTCTGCCACCAGCACCTGAGTGAATTAACAGGAAGTGAAGTTTTGAAATTTGCAATATTATAGATGAATCTTGACCTCAGAATGGTCTTACTGAGGTCTTACTGTGCAGGCTGGCATTCTCTAAATTTCTCTGAAAGTATTAATTCAAAGAAGCATTCATTTAACGTTGTTAAAAAGACAGAATTCACAAAGGTAAAGGTCTAATTGACTATTAGATGCCTGCAAGGAAGACTGAAAAATGGGAGGTTTATATAGACCGAAAGAGGGTGCGGCAAGGTGACTGGCAAAGGAAAAGATGGTTTCAGATGCCATCTCCCTACAGAAAAAGGCAAAGGGTCTTACTGATGGAGTGGGCCCCCATGAATGGCTTATGTGGAGGTGGGGAGGCGAGACACTTTCTCCCAATCTGCCTTTGCCACCTCAGACCCCGCTGGGAAGGCTAGACCTTACCCAGGCCTTGTGGGTCTTTTACCTCTCTGAGGAATATTTCAGGAGGAGACGAGCAGTGAAGTAAAAACGTTTTATTTGGAGGCTTTTAGGAAGGGGAAGGATGCGAGAAAGTGAGTGAGTGAGTGAGTGAGTGTGTGTATGTGTATGTGTGTGTGTGTGTGTGTGTGTGTGTGAAAGAGAGAGAGAGTGCATGCCTCAAGAGGGGTGATGTGGGAGTCACATGTTCTCTGGCTTCACATATGCTAAACCATGTGGGCTCAAGCAGCACGTGGGCTCGGGCAGAAGATACATGCTCTTCCTTTGTTCAAGGTACATCATTACCAAGTGAATGACTATTCAAGGTCTCCCCTGAGAAATACCAGATCAGTTGGTTTAGGGTTGAGCCCCTGGGAAGTCAGAGTTTCTTTTAAATAAAACATTGGGACTGAGTGAGGTTGGCAGGCAAGACTCCATTCAGACCAGGTCTTTTTTTCTATTTTAATCTTGGCACTCAAGTAATTCAATCAACTAATTTATGTATTGTTGGATGACAGGCCTAGCTAGCTTGGGAGCTTTGCTGTTTTATCCACTCACAGTTTAATCTATTTACATGTTCTTTTTTTTTCCATGTCCATTCATTTATTTTTTTATTTTTTTTACAATTAAAAAGTTCATATTTGGGTTTTGGTCATACAGTGTTCCAGCACCCGTCCCTCCACCAGTGCCCATCTTCCACCACCAACGTCCCCGGTTCCCTCCCCTTCCCCAGCCCACCTCCATGGCAGGTTCTTTATTTCTTTCCCTTTCTCTCTCTTTCTCTTTTCCTTCCCTTCCAGACTATGGATTACAGAACATACATTAAAAGGTTGTCATGTGTGTCCTTTTGCCTCTATTTAATGCTCAGTTCTAGGTTGGCATTAGTACCCTCGACAATTATTAGCACCCTGTTCCATTTTCTGTCTTACCTAACCTCTGACTCCCACACGTTTGTGATAATTTCCACCTTTGACAAGACCTCCTGATATATGTTTCACTTGACCTTGGATATTGGTATCATAATATGTACATATATATTTATGCCATGCAAATAAATGTAGTCATTCTGTATCTGTCTCTCTCCTTCTGGCTAATTTCGCTCAACATAATCTTCTCCATGTCCATCCATTTATAGGCAAATTTTATAACTTCATTTTTCCTAACAGCTGCATAGTATTCCATTGTGTAGATGTACCAAAGCTTCTTTATCCAGTCATCAATTTTCGGGCACTCTGGTTGCTTCCAGATTTTGGCTATTGTGAATAATGCTGCTATGAACATAAAATATTTACATGTTCTTAAGCCAGGGTTCATACTCATGAGATCTCTCTTTTGTGTAAACACTGATGGAGGGTGTGGCGGTTACAGAAGTCAACTTGACTCTGAATGAGTAACTTCTGACTTATTATTATACATCTACTAAGACTTCTATGTTATCTAGATAGCTCCTCTTTTTACCTACTGCTCCCAGCGTGGGACAGTTAGAATTTACCAGGAGACCTCCACCCTAGCTACATTGAGACTATCTTTAAGATGATAGGAAGGATCATGCTAGTTTGCCCTCACGCAGGCGAGTGTGACCCTTTCAGTATACAAAGAACAAGATACTCAAATCGCCCTGGTACAGATAATAAATAAGAAGAACCTTGTGGATACCATCTAGATTATATGAAGCCCATGAAATTAAGATGTATTGCTTTATACTAGCCCCCTCTCTCTAGTGTTTTACCTAAGAGATAATCTCATAATCTTGAAAGAAAGGATTAGTCCTTGGCATAATAATTTGTTTAAACCTGTAGTAGGGTTTGGCACCACCCTTCTACACTCTTCTACTCTCTAGAAGCTGTTTAGTTGATCTTTGTTGATAGGACCCTCCCTGAAGTTAGGATTACTTTTTGTGTATATAAGGGGACTGACTTGAGGTACTGTCTCCTCTTTGGTGGGACTCCTCTCTGGTAGGATCCACTTTGGTGGGACTCTCTCTGGTGGAACCCTCTTTGGTAGGAGACTTTGGCCCTCATGTATGGTCTAAGTTCTGACTAGAGCTAAGGTATTCCATTATATTGGATTGCGATTCTAGAGCTTTTTGTACTATTAAAATCCTTTTTGGAACTGTGCCGAACTTGTGAGTTTTGATCTTTCCCGGTGGACTCGGAGGTAGAAGAGAAGTTCTGTCCTGGTACTGTTGGGGACCCCAGAGGCTCCCCAAAAATGTATAGATTCCATATGAAGGATATATAGAATAAACCATTGAGTAATAATTGAAATTATTAGAATTAATTTCATAACGATTGACACACTTTTCCCAGCAATATGTCCCTGAAATTTGAAATATTGAACCTGAAATTAATTGGCTATAAACCAGTGTCAAAATGACACAAACCTGTGGTCAAATGTGTGTGTGTTGGGGCGGGGTAGGGAAGAGAACTTCACAAGGAGTGGGGATAAGCCTTGATGGGCTTGGACACTGTGAATAGAATTGAGACTAACTGGTGGAAAGATAAAGACACATTTTACTGAACTTGAAAAAGAATTCTCTAGGTCAGAGGTTTTGTTAGGGAATAGTTGGGAATCATGAACTCCTGGTCACTACAGTTACTGGTAACTATAGAGATGTGGAAGACTGAGAAGCCCTTTAATTTTTTTACATTTATTTATTTTTTGACAATTACAAAAATGTTCATGTTAGGGTTTCAAGTCATGCAGTGTTCCAGCACCCATCCCTCCACCAGTGCCCACCTCCCACCACCAATGTCCCTGATACCCTCCCCCTCTCATAGCCTGCCTCCATGGCAGGTTCTCCATCTCTTTTCTCTCTTTCTCTTTCTCTCTGAGAAGCCCTTTAGTGTCTTTAATTAACCCAAGATCAACCTTGATAGTCAATGATGCAGGACTGTTGGGTGCCAGCTATAACTTCTCTTCGGACTTATCAGGTGCTAAGTGGAAGGTTGAAAAGGCCTTAGGTGAGAGCGCCGAATCCTAACCACTAGACCACCAGGGAACTTTGAAAAGGCCTTAGGTGTCTTCAATCCCTCCAAAGCCAACCCTAATAGTCCGTGATTCTAGACCAGCTGGTATGAACTAAACATTCTTATCAACTTTATTGTTTATTTTTGCTACAATCCAGGGTTCTCATGTGGAGAACTTCGGGCTTGGGGCATTCTGGGCTGAGGCCCAGGTCCCATGTCATGACTCCAGGGAGATGCATTTATTAGTTCATCAGAACTTGAGTGCACTGCATTTAATCTGGTAGGCTAATAATGATTCAAAACTGGTAATTATCATGAAATATTGTCAGTTCCTTGACATATATTTGACTTCCAGCTCTAGATAGAAATAACACATTTAACACATCAGAGCACAATAATGGTGCCATGCTTTTCTAATTAACAATATTAGCTACTTGCTAAGAAATCAATTCGGGGTGGGGACTGGAGCAACATAGTATAGCGAGTAGGGGGCTTGCCTTGCACAGCTGACCAGGGATTTGATCTCTGGCATCCCAGGTGGTCTCCCCAAGCTTATCTTGAATTATCCCTGAACACAACAGCATGTGGCCCAAACCACCCAATGCCAAAAAAAAAAAAAAAAAAATCAAGCAAGAAAAGCTGAAAGAGGCAACATGCAGATGCAGAGTGTGCCACTGAGAAGGATGCTTAGAGAGGCTTTCTTTTCCTGCCAGCACTGGTTTCCTTTGAAAGCTCAAGCTGAAATGATAGAAATGTGTACAGAAGTCCTAGTGCCTTTGGTACCCTTTTCAAGTTGAGGAATTAAGGCCAGGAAGGGGGGATGGTGTTAGGGAACCTCTTCTGAGCAACATAATCTGAGAGACAGACAGAAGAGAGGGATTTCTATTTCCGTGGAGATGGAAATATGAACCCTTGAGAAAGATGAACTTTACCAATTTATCAACCTTCGTTTCTGAACTGGGGTGAAGGGGTGCTTCAAGCCATCATCAGGGGCTCCTGCATCCACCCCAGGCAATGTTTAGTGGCCACTTACAGCAGTGCTTTCAGGGAGGGGTATGTGGTACTAGGGATAAAACTTCGGGGCCTCATGCACACCAGCTGTGTGCTGCATGCCTTTGACCTGAGTCCTTGCTCCCCATTTCTGAACTTTACTACTTTGGGGTCTAATTTCTTCAGAAGAATATGCAGGGGTGAGATGTGTGTTGCTTTACCACAATAACCAACACCAGGAGAAGAGGTTAAAGAAAAGAATGAGTGGTGGGTGTTTATGATTTTCAGAAGCCTACTTGTCTCAAACATTCAAAGCTTAGCTGGGTGGGAAATGAGTGACAGCAACATCATAGGTTATGAAGACAGGCAAAAGCGCTTAAACCCAAGACAGGGCAAGGAAGATGAGTATGCCCCTTTATAGAGATATGGGTGCATATTTTATGAAGAATGAAATATGAAAATGAAAACATCAGACCAAAAGCTATGTGCATTCCATATTTAAAGTTGCATTGTTTACATTGTTTGGGGAGTGTGGGAATCCCTCCAATAACTTATCTGTGGTTTGTGTTTGGATATGGTGGTGCAAAGGACCGATTTACACAGAAGGCAAGAGGGACACACAAAAATTCTATTCCTGTCAGTCTGTCTTGGGTGATTTTCTGATGTTTGTGAGGTTACCAAGACAATAAACACAACAAATGGAGTATTCTGACTTTGATAAAATAAAAAAGAATTTAAGCTAGCCCGAAGAGATTGTACAGGGGTTATGGCGCTGGCTTGTACACACTGATCCCAGTTCAAATCCTGGCACTAGACATGGTTCCCTAGTTCTGCTGGGAGTGATTCCTGGCCACAGAGCCAGGAATAGTCCCGAGAAACACCTAGTGTAACCCCCAAAATAAAACTTTAAGTTTTTTAAAAGGCAACCCAAGTAAAAAAACATAAGATGGCAGATGATTTGAATAGACACCTCCAAAGGAGGCATACAAATAGCTGATAGACATTGGGAAAACTACTAGCATCCCTGGCTGTCAGGAAAATGCATAGATAACAGCCCATACCATTGAGAGTGTATTATATGAAAAGCAGCAATAACAAGTAGTTACTGGAGGAGTGTGGAGAATAAAAAACTTCTGTGCACTCTTGGTGGCAATGTACATTGGTATAACCAACTTGAAAAAATATTCTGAAGCACCCTTCAGAAGCTAAAGATAGAAATTCCATTTGATACAATAATCCCATTTCTGCATATATGATGAATGAAATATGAAAACAGTACACCAAAAGCTATATGCATCCTATATTTATAGCTGCATTGTTTACAATAGCTACATATGGAAGCAACTGATGTATCCATTAGTTGCTGATAGGATAGAAAATACGTGGTATATTTATGCAGTGGAATACTGGTCATTTTATAATATGTAAATACGTTATTCAATAGTATCATTTGTATCACTTTTCCCATTGTTCACCCGATTTGCTGTATCGGACACCAGTTAACATCTCCATATTTCCCTGTCACGTGTTAGTGTAGCCCAAGGGCATCTGCAAGCTCAAGGAACACAAAAAGCCTCAAACCATTCATTCAGGTCTTGGGAATGAGGTCTATAATTGTTACTGTTTTGACATATTAAATACAACATGGGTAGCTTGCCAAGCTCTGTCGTGTGGGTGGAATACTCTTGTAGTAGGTAGGCTCTCAGTTCGTGCATTTACTGCAGTCACAAAGCATAATGGAGTGAGATCAGCTTTTCTATTGGGTGTAGCTCTGATGGGCTGTGGAGTCCGGATGTTGAAAATGGCTGCCCTCATTGTGCAGGTGGTTTTTCTGGCTTCTTGTGAGGTACCATTGGAATGGTGGGCCAGGGCTAGAACCCGCCTTCCCTCCCAGATGTCTCATGACCGGCTGAGCACAGGGAGAGCTGGTAGCAGCTCTGCCCCGTGTATCTGTGTCTCTGGTTCAAGCATACCTGGGATTGAAACAGGATTTGCTCTAGGGTGGGACTCTAACAAGCAGGGCTTGAGATCAGCTTTTCTCTTGGGTGGAGCTCTGACGAAATGTTGTGTCCGGATGTTGAAAATGACTGCCCTCATGGTGTGTGTGTATGTTGACTTCTTGTGAGGCTCTATTGGGATGACGGGCCAGGGCTAGAACCTGCCTTTCCTCCCAGACACCTCATGAGCAGCCAAGCACAGGGAAAGCCGGTAGCAGTTCTGCCCTGTGTTATTCAATAGTATGGTATTCAATAGTATGGAATTTGGCCATTTTCAATGAACTAAAGTGTTCAATGAAATTATGAGTAGTGACAGAGGAAAAAGAAAAACATTGGATAATTTCACTTATATGTGCATATTAAGGACATAAAATTGATGAAAGAGACAAAATTAAATTATGAACCAATAAATGTTGATAATAGAATTAAGCTGAGCTGGAATAAGAGTGTGGGAGATGAAAACAAGGCAGCAGTATAAGAAAATAAAACCAACATGTATGTAAATATGTAGAATAAAAAGAAAATGCAATACATTATAACTTTTCTACAAATATAAAATGAATGCATGTAAAAAATTTTATTACCAAACTTATCAACTAAAAGGGGGAGTCTGTGAAGATGTCAAAACTGATTTAAAGAGCCCAAAGAACGTATCTGCAGAGTAGGAATATTGCAAAATTGTTTTCTATGGGAAGAAGGGAGTATATTTGTACCTCACAAAATTTCTTTCTGTTTACAAATAATACTTATTAAAATCCATTTCTTTAATTTTTAAAAATTATAACTTAAGCCACATAGTTACAATAGTTTTAAAGTTTATGGTATTAATACTCAAAGTCACTGCACCTACCACCACCGGCGCTCATAGCCTTTCACCACTGTCCTGTGTCACCTCTGGTGTCCTCTCTCTCCCCCAACCCACTGCTTAGTAATTAGTTCCATAATCCAAGGTTAAAGGTTTGTCTTCATTTGATATTGTCTTTTTCCTTGTTTTGTCTCTCTGTATTTCACAGATGAGTGAGATCATCCCATTTTTTTTGTTCTTATTTTGCTTAACACTATATGCTACAGTTCTGTTCACATTGCCACATGCTACAAGTTTTCAAGTTTTCTTAAAATTGCAGACAACAAGGGCCAGGAGTGATAGTACAGCAGACAGGGCATTTGCCTTGCATGCTGCCAACTGGAGTTCAACACCTGTCATCCCATATGGTCCCCTAGTATTGCTGGAGTAATTTCTGGGTGCAGAGCCAGGAGTAACCCATGAGCCACACAGGGTGTGACCCAAAAAAGTAAAAACACAAAATGTAGACAACTGCTCCAACTGGCTCTAAAACTCCTGACTCAGTTGCATTTTGTCCCTAATATTTCTGTCAAATAGTAGCAATATTTCCCTTTCAAGTTAACTACCTAATAGAGCAAATCCTTTCTTGGTGGTGGATTTTAATATTGAAAAGTTTTAAAAGGTATGAGAGCTCTCCCAAATTCTTTCTTTTTATTCTGTTAGCACTTTTGTTTTCTTTCCTTTTAGTCTAATTCTATCATTTTTTTTTACATTTACTAGTTGTCAATCTTCTAAGGAATATTTTTCTATTCCCATTCATTCATTTTGGTACTATATATTATACTATAGATATTACATTATATATTATATAATATACATTATAGTATATATGTTATTCATTTTGGTGTAATAAATATATTTGTTTTCTGGTATGTTCATTTTCTATTCTTACTTAATTTCAGCTATCGAAAATCTCAGATTATATTCAATGGGTCAGAAGTAGTTTGTGTCATTATTCATTTTTCCACTCTGCTAAAGCAGGGGTCAACTTGGTCTGTAAGCTTGTCCCATTGTTTGCTGAGCACTCCTGTGCTTCCTGGGGGGAAAAGCTGTTCCTACGCTCTGTCCTGGAATAAGCCATTTCTCCCTTCCACCCCTTATCTCTGTTTTCCTATGTTTAAAGTGAAGTAATAGGGTTTTATTTAAAGAAATTTACTTAGAGAAATGTGAGTTTACCCAACAGTGAGGGTTACTGGTGGCTGTTGCGTATGTTCTAGCTCTAGTACTACTGGGGGTTAGAAAATGGGTACAGACTTTAGGAACCCTTGCTGTAGCTAACAGTGAGATGAAAACGCTCATTGGTCAGAGGAATGATGGCTAATAAAATCCTCCAATGATATCGGGCAGCTAGGGTGGTGTCACATGTAGGACCCACCTCCCATGCCTCACCCTCCACACCCAGGCTCCCAGGCAAAATTTCCAAGTCAAAACAAGGAGAAAGGAAATGCAAAGTCATGGCACTGGGACAGTGGCCAACACTTGTCAACACAGCCTTGGATAAGAGAGTAGAGAGTGAAGGGAGTCGAGAATCACTGCGGACAGAAACAAGGAAGCTATTGAGGAGGGTAGGACTTGGATGGGATTCAAATGACATAAACACGCTACGTTCGCTACTTTGGTAACAGGTTGACACCAAAAGTCAGTTCTTTTCAAAGAAATCCATAAACGAATTCTTACACTGGGCTACTGTGAACCTGGTTTTATCTTAGATGCTGTCCTGAGTAGAAAAGAAAAGACACCTCCCCCTCCCCAAAGTTCAAGTAGACCCAGTAACCTTATTTGAGAATAAGGTCTTTACAGTTACAGTCAACTCAGATGAGAGGGTATACTGGCTTAGGTTAGGTCACAAACCCGATGATACATTCTTAGAAGAAAAGAAGCAGAGAGGTGGGGGTATGCGTCTACAATCGAGGTTTCCCAAGGATTTCTGTCAGTCACCACAGGACAGAAGAAGCAAGGGAGAGAGAGGTCGCTTTACTAGCACCATCAAGTGCTATGACCCTGCCATCATTGTGGTTTGGGATCTCTAGCTCCCAGAACTGTAAAGAAGTAAGTTTCTGGCAAAAGCCATTCAATTGGTAATCATTTCTTATGGTACGCCTAGGAGAGCTAGTACACAGAATAAGGGAGAGAGGAAAGCTAGAATAATCAGGCCATGGTTGTGCACAGGAAGAGAAGGGGATGATAAATTCTGCTTGACAAGGAAGAAATTCGACTGGCCAAAAGACATATGAAAAAATGTTCATCATCATTAATCATCAGAGAGATGCAAATCAAAACAATAAAGAAATATCATCTTGCACCACAGAGACTGGCACATATCCAAAAACTCAAGGACAATAAATGCTGGCATGGATGTGGGGAGAAAGGGATGTGGCCCTGCCACTTAACTTCCATGGTTCTTCTAAGGCTAAGTGGGGCCTACCTTCTCCCATTTAGCTCCCCAGGAGGCTCCTAGGCAGGTCATCTTGTTTCTCCACTACACTATGAACAGCTCTTAATTTGCCATTAGTACCAACACCAGGTGCTGAAGAAGATTGGGGCTTATCACCAAACCTGTTCAAATCACGATGAGAAATTGATGATTAGGAGACCCCCCTTGCTTCTTGTCAAGAGGAGAATTGAAGTGAGTGAATGAAGAACGAAAAGGAAAAACCTGTGAATAGTGCTGCTATGAAAATAAAAGTGCTGGAGCCGGAGCGATTGCCCAGCGGGTAGGGCATTTGCCTTGCACACGGCCGGCCTGTGCTGACCCGGGTTCAATCCCCAGCATCCCATATGGTCCCCGAGCATTGCCAGGAGTAATTCCTGAGTGCAGAACCAGGAGTAACCCCTGAGCATCACCGGGTGTGATCCAAAAAGAAAAAAAAAGTGCAGATGGTGTTTCCACTGTGTGTTTCTGGCTTCCCAGGGTATATCCCCAGGAGTGTAATGGCTGGGTCAAATGGGAGCTCAATTTCTAGTCTTTGGAGGAATGTCCATATTGTTTTCCAAAAAGGCTGTAACAGTAGATATTCCCACCAACAATGGATGAGAGTCCCTTTCTCCCGCATCCAAGCCAGCACTTATTGCCCTTGAGTTTTTGGATATGTGCCGGTCTCTGTGGTGTGAGATTATATCTCATTGTTGTTTTGATTTGCATCTCTCTGATGATTAATGATGATGAACATTTTTATATGTCTTTTGGTCGAATTTCTTCCTTGTCAAAGTTTCTGTTCATTTCCTCTCCCCATTTTTTTGATGGGGTTGGCTGTTTTCTTCTTGTAAAGTTCTACCAATGCCTGATATAGCCTGGATATTAATCCATTATCAGAGGTTATTGGGTAAATATTCTTTCCCATTCTGTGGACTCTCTTAGTATTTTGGTCACTGTCTCTTTTGAGGTGCAGAAGCTTTTTAGTTTCATGTAGTCCCGTATGTATATCTTTGCTTCTAGTTGATTTGTTAGTGGTGTTCCTTTTTGAAGATGCCCTTAGCTCAATGTTGTATTCGAGATACTTTATGGATTCAGGTCTGATATTGAGATCTTTAATCCATTTTGACCTGGTTTTTGTGCAAAGTGTAAGACAGAAGTCCAAATTCATTGTTTTACATGTAGCTGCCCAGTTTTCCCAGAACCACTTGTTGAAGAGGCTTTCCCTTGCTCCATTTTGTACTTTTTTGCTCCTGGAAACAACTAAGTGCCTAAGAATTAATGACTGGATAAAGAAACTTTGGTATATCTACACAATGGAATATTATGCAGCTGTTAGGAAAAATGAAGTTATGAAATTTTCCTATAAATGGATGGACATGGAGAGGATCATGTTGAGTGAAATTAGCCAGAAGGAAAAAGACAAATATAGAATGACTGCATTTATTTGCATTACATATATATATATATACATATATATGTATATATATATATGTGTGTATGTATATATATATATATATATATATATATATATATATATATATCACTGTATCACTGTCTTCCCGTTCATCGATTTGCTCGAGCGGGCCCCAGTAACATCTCCATATGTCCTGTCTCATGCTAGTAGAGCCCAAGGCATCTGCTGCTCCAGGAACATAAAGAACCTCAATCCATTACGGAATAAGGTCTATAATTGTTACTGGTATTTGGCATATATATCAAATATCAAATACAACACGGGTAGCTTGCCAGGCTCTGCTGTGTAGGTAGCATACTCTTGTAGGCATCTCTAAGTCCAGCATTTATTGATGAACCACACGGCCGCAAGCGGCCCCGCTAGCCGGGCGCTGATAGGCTGGTCTGCTGGGTGGAGGTCTGACGAGAGAGAAGTCGGATGTGGAAAATGGAGGCCCTCATGGAGTTTGGGGGTCGTCTGGCTTGTTGCGAGGCTCTGCTGGGGTGGTGGGCCAGGGCTAGAACCCACCATCCCTGCCAGGCGCCTTGTGAGCGGCTGGTCACAGGGAGAGCCAGTAGCAGCTCTGCCCCATGTCTGTGAGTCTCTGGACCGGCATACCTGAGCCGGATTTAAGAAAGACTGCTGCAAGGTGGAACTCGATGAGCCGGGAGCTGATAGGCTGGTCTGCTGGGTGGAGGTCTGACGAGAGAGAAGTCCAAATGTGGAAAATGGAGGCCCTCATGGAGTGGGGGCGTCTGGCTTGTTGTGAGGCTCTGCTGGGGTGGTGGGCCAGGGCTAGAACCCACCATCCCTCCCGGGTGCCTCGTGAGTGGCTGGTCACAGGGAGAGCAAGTAGCAACTCTGTTCCACGTCTGCAAGTCTCTTTATATATATATATAAAATGATACCAATATCCAAGGTCAGACAAAACATGGATTAGGAAGTCTTGTCAAAAGTGGAATCTGTCACAAATATGTGGGAGTCAGAGGTTAGGTAAGACAGAGAAGGAAACACTGTGCTAATAATTGTCGAAAGTGATAATACCAGCCTAGGACTGAGCATTGAATATAAGCAAAA
This sequence comes from Cryptotis parvus, assembly GCA_021461705.1. Lineage (NCBI taxonomy): Eukaryota > Metazoa > Chordata > Mammalia > Eulipotyphla > Soricidae > Cryptotis > Cryptotis parvus. The sequence goes on along the minus strand of JAJIBD010003311.1, from coordinate 95,979 downwards.
AGATACACATGATAACCTCTAAATGTATGTATTGCAATCCACAATATGTAAGAGAAAGAGAGAGAAAGAGAAAGATAAAAAAGATAAAAAGAACCTGTCATAGAGGCAGGCTAGGGGAAGAGGGAGGGAATCCAGGACATTGGTGGTGGGAAATGGGCACTGGTGGAGGGATGGGTGCTGGAACACTGTATGACCAAAACCCAAGCATAAATACCTTTGTAATTTTATATCTCATGGTGGTATAATAAAATATAAAAAAATAAATTTAATAAATTTACATTTTTTAATTTAAAAAAAAAGCTAAAAACAAGAAAGGAAAAGCCGGTGAGGTGACTCAGGTTACCTGCTACCGGGATAGGTGACAAAGGAGACAGTGATATTTCCTGATCCCTGTCTTCTGATAGAAAATTATTCCAGTCTGGGAAGAGTGGGGGGACTAGGGAGAAAACCAACTAGAAGACCCACACCCACGGCTGAAAGGTGACTTCCTTGACGATGCCACTTGAGGTTGAGAAACGAGGAACACCAGTCTTCCTCTTCCTCCTGTCCTCAGGTCACTCAAGCAGCATCTTCGTAGGCTTTGGGAAACTGACTCTAAACAAAACCCATAGATGGAAACCAAACTCTTCAATAAAGTTTTGTTCAATATTGACTAGGATGTGTTTTCTCATTGGCAGTATAGTAAGATAATGTTGAAGGATACCCTGAGGATCTGCTGCTCATGCCATTGAGCAAATGGAAGCTGTGGAGCTTGGAGACTGGGAACTATAGTTCATAGTTCTATAGTTCACCAAAGAACTATAGTTCTTTAGTGCAGGATAGAAGAAGACACAGGGAGCAGGAACATTAGTGAGCAGCAGAGGATGCAGTGAATCTCACTCTCTCACGGACGGGCATTAACCCTGCAGATGGAGTCAGGAGAATGGGAATCTAGAAGGGTACAGAGTAGTCCTCAAGGATATGGGTATTCTGTTCACACATTCTGTTCACACATTCGCAGACATGGGGCAGAGCTGCTACTGGCTCTCCCTGTGACCAGCCGCTCACGAGGCGCCCGGGAGGGATGGTGGGTTCTAGCCCTGGCCCACCATCCCAGCAGAGCCTCGCAACAAGCCAGACGACCCCCACTCCATGAGGGCCTCCATTTTCCACATCCGGACTTCTCTCTCCTCAGACCTCCATCCAGCAGACCAGCCTATCAGTGCCCGGCTTGCGGCCGAGCGGTTCATCAATAAATGCTGGACTTAGAGATGCCTACATAAGAGTATGCTACCTGCACGGCAGAGCCTGGCAAGCTACCCGTGTTGTATTTGATATATATGCCAAATACCAGTAACAATTATAGACCTCATTCGGAATGGATTGAGGCTCTTTCTGTTCCTGGAGCAAGCAGATGCCTTGGGCTCTACTAGCATGAGACAGGACATATGGAGATGTTACTGGGGCATGCTCGAGCAAATCGATGATGAACGGAAGACAGTTCACACATTCATTAGAAAACATGGATGGGGGTTCACACAGCAGTGCTCAGGGCTTACTTCTGGTTCTGTACACAGATGGAACTCCTGGGACCAAATGGGATTCCAGAATCAAACCTGAGAAGGCCGTGTACAAGGCAAGCACCCTATTTAACACATAAGAGCACAATAAGGGCAGTGTGCTTTTCTAATTAACAGTATTAACTGCTTGCTAAGAAATCAACTGGGGAGGGAGCCTGGAGCAATATAGTATAGGTGCTTGCCTTGCTCACAGCTGACCAGGGATTTGATCCCTGCCATTTCAGGTCATCCCTTAAGTACTATTGCATCCCTAAAATTCTTTTGAAATGCTTTTTTATTGAGGGGCTGAAATTTATAGTACTGTCAATGATACTTTTTTTATGCAGGCATCATTCTTACGCCACACCCATCACCAGAGTGCCTGTGTCCCCCCCACCAGTATCTCAAGCCCCTGTCCATTCACCCCTTCCCATGTAAGCTCAGCTCTATAGACAAAATTTCCAGTTCCAATGACTTTTGCCATTTTTTGTTTCTTTATTATGTTTCTTTATATCCTACCTATGAAAGATATTCGTTATTATTTATGGTGGATGTTACTGGTTTTGGCATATCGAACATGCATCGGACAGCTTGCCAGGCTCTGCCGTGTGGGCGCTATACTCTCATTACCTTGTGGGGCTCTCTCAGAGGGTTGGGTAGAATATTCATGGTAATTTGGAGGTAAACTGCAGGCCGCACAGAGGCCGCGTGCAGAAGGAAAGCTGGTATCTGCTCTGCCACTTATGTGGAGGTGCTGACACCTATACACATAAGTGACCTTCATTTTTTAACTTATATAAAATATGGGGAAATGAGTGTTATTAGCATTTGCAATTTGATAGGTGGTGATTGGAAGCTCATGATGTTCCCAAGACATGTCTGTATTATTGGAATATTCACTCAGAAGAGTATTAAAGCGAGTGACAGAGAAATGTTCCAGATGAATGTCAGTAGCAAGCATTTTTCTATTTGAGCTTGTCTCCAATGCACCTTGTTCAGACATGCTTCCCTTCCCCACCCTGCTCCCCAGGAGATGCCATCAATTCCTTCCTTTGATGGTGCCTGCATTGGTCTTACAGGCTCAGTCACCATCCAGTCAATGCTTTGGCATGACAGCAAGAGTGTAAAACTTTACTCAGAAGCTTTTAAAAGATTGAAGCAGTTTGGGGCTGGAGAATTAGAAACTAAGGCACTTGCCTTGCATATGGCTGCTGGACCATGATCTGAATCTCAGGCAGTACCTATGGTCCCCTTGAGAACATCTAGAGGTCTGTCCTGAGCTCAGAGCCAGTAATAAGCATGAGCACTGAGCATGTAACACAACTCCCCACCCAACCCTCACACACTAATATTTTTTAAAATTTTGAAGTGAAATTGCCTCCTGTAAGAGGTTTCAGATCATGAGTGAAATTACTGAAAAGATAAATTATATGAAGGCATGAACAGTAATACCCAGAACTGTGTATATGAGGTCAGGAGATTAGAGTTATTGATGGATGGATAAACCCACTAATTTCTGGTTGCCTGGCAGCTTCAAACCTATCCTTTGGGGGGTTGGGGGTATAATGAGAATGGGCTTGGGAAGCTAGAGGGCTGCAACAAAGAGGACCCCTCCCCCACTGACAAGAGTTGGCACCAACTAGGCCGGTCCCCTGTGTCATTAGGGGAACAGAGAGTTCATTTAACACACACCTATAGTGTCTCCCAGAGACCCCTGCTCTATATACTGGTGGTTGTGAATTTAGTTGATGAGTAGGACAACTTTATTCCTGGCCATCTAAGAGCAGAGTAAAAAGGGAAAAGAGAGGAAACAAGGAAAGAAGCAAAGAAAACACTTGGGAGAGAAGACATAAGTTAAAACCCATGTGCACCCCTTGGCCCATTGAGCTGCAGAAAGGTGGGCACTGATTGGGGCCCTGAGCAGCTTCCTTGGCTTCCCTGGTCCCTCCGTGTTCTCCACTGTCAATGTAAGATGTCTCCCTAAGCGGGGGAGGGCTGTGTTGCTAGACTACAGGACTTCACCCATACAAGAGCCTCTAAATGTTGCTACATAATGAAGTCTTCACACAAGTTGGTTATTCTTATTATTTATTTTTTTTACTCTGTGTCCTAGGTATTAGCAGAGTTTCCTGCAATCAGACCAAATAAATGGGAAAGGGAGGGAAAGATAAAAACAAACTCTGGTTTGCTTTCTGAGTTAAATCTCCCTCTCAATTTGCTCTTGGTTGACTGAATCCATCTAGAAGCAGAACAACCCAGAACTTCAGGTCTGCCTAGAGAAAACAGGATTCTGGCAGTTACATTTCAAGCAAGAAGAGAGGGGAGGATTGTGCAGGATCATTATCTTGTCAGAGACTCCACTTCAATATTCCTCATGGAAGGGGAACTCTTTCAAATGAGCCGAGCTGCGGAGGAAACAAGCAGAAAAAACCTATGAGTTCTGGTTTCAAAGGCAACCTTCTCTGGTGTACCCTGCAGGTCTCTGTGCTCAAACAACCTCCTTCTGCTGAGATCTGTAGGAACAAAAGAAGGGAGCCCCCTGCCTGGACCTGTCAAATCTATCTGTAGTGCTAGAAAGGAGGCCGAACAGGAACCAGGCTGCCAACAGGAACCAGGCTGCCAAAACAAACTCACAGTGATAGCTAATCACAAGCCTGTTACCAAGAAGAGCCTTAAGTAGGGGCTGTAGCCATAGCACAGTATGTAGATGCCTGTCTTGCGCATGCTCACCACCATATGTGGTCTCCCAACGTCAGGAGTAATCTTCGAGCTCAGAGCCAAGAGTAAGCTCCAAGTACCATCCAGTGTGGCCCCCCAAACCAAAATATGTCAGAAGAGTATGGAGTGGCTTTCTATAAGCACTTCGCCTTCTCTAGCACCTCAGGGCAAGGAAGAATAACAGAATAGTCTGTGATTGTTGTGAACATCAATAATACATGTTAAGGGTTTTTATAGGATACCTGATACCGTCTAAGGTAGAACGAATGGGAAACATCTGCTCTACATTTAATAAATTTCACAAAGCACTTCACTTAGGATGTGTCACCTAAACTAAATTTTGCAAAAGGTCTTTTGTCTATAGATAGTACAGCAGGTTGGGCACTTGCCTTGTACACTGCTGACCTGGATTCGATCCCTGGCACCACATATGGTCCTGGAACTCTGCCAGGAGTGATCTCTGCCAGGAGTGAACCCTGCCAGGAGTGATCCCTGCCAGGAGTGATCCCAGAGTACAGAGCCAGGAGGAATCCCTGAGCAGCACTGTATGTGGTGAAAAACCAAGAGAAAAAAGAAAAAGAACCTCTCTCTCTCTCTTCAATCATGACAGATGAACTCCAAACACTGTTTTTGCCACTTGTGTGAAAATCTAAGACGCTGCCTCCTCAAACTTAGGAATTTCAGTTGTGCAATTTTCCAAAGGTTTTCATATTTCCAGTTATAAGACTTCCAGAAAATAGAAAGATTTCCTTCCCACCCCTTGCCCCAACCTAGTCGTACTTCTAAATAAGTTGGAAGACATAACTTCCCCCTTGGGAATAAATCTCTATCCTATTTACACTGGCATTATAATTTTATGCTTTACCTTATAGCTATAAAATAGCCCCAACCTCACAGTATTAAAACAATCTTACAGCAACAGATCTCTTTAAAATATAGAGACAAGTCAAAGGTGGAAATTATCACAAACGTGTGGGAGTCAGAGTTTAGGTAAGACAGAAAATGGAACAGGGTGCTAATAATAGTCGAGGGTACTAATGCCAACCTAGAACTGAGCATTAAATAGAGGCAAAAGGATTCACATGACAACCTTTTAATGTATGTTCTGTAATCCATAGTCTGGAAGGGAAGGAAAAGAGAAAGAGAAAGGCAAAGAAATAAAGAACCTGCCATGGAGCAGGGCTGGGAAGGGGAGGGAACCGGGGATGTTGTTGGTGGGAGATGGGCACTGGTGGAGGGACGGGTGCTGAAACACTGTATGACCAAAACCCAAACATGAACTTTTTAATTGTATATCTTTTTATTTGTATGGAGATGGGCACTGGTGGAGGGACGGGTGCTGAAACACTGTATGACCAAAACCCAAACATGAACTTTTTAATTGTATATCTTTTTATTTGTATATCTCACGGTGGTATAATAAAATACTTAAAAAAAAAGAAAGTATAGTCTGACTCAAAGCCTACAACTGAGTAGCTTTAATATTTTATTATACCACCATGATTATACCACCATTTAAATGATTATACCATCATTTGGGCAATAAGCTTCTTTGCTGACATGACCCTCCCCTGTCATAGATCAGATTCTTTGGTGTATATAAGGGGACTGACTTGAGGCCCTTTTGCCCTTTCCCCTTCTTTTGGGTAAGACTACTCTCTTTTGGGTGAGATACTCTCTCTTTAGTGGGAGACTTAGGCTCTTTTGTAGAGTTCTTTCATTATATTGGATTGCTGTGGAAGAGCTTTTGTACTATTAAAAGCCTTTTGGAAAATAAAATAAAATAAAATAAAATATAGAGACAAGTAAACAAGTAAAATCATGGTTTAGGTCCTTTGGGACTTATACTCTTCTTTAATCTCCTGCTTCTTTTTCCATTTATGACTGCATAGAGACTTCCAAAGCCGCTATCAAACAAACTGGAATCTTTTTTCTCCCCAAAGGGAGAAATAATTCTAAATGTTGGTCGATAATAAAAATTAAAATTGAATCAACTGTATTATTTAATCCTTAACCACTGAATTTTTTCTTTTAAGATCCTGATCTGCTCTGCTTCTAAAACATAAGTGGTTTTGGAGCCAAAGTTGTTTGAATCTATTGACTCAGATATCATCTTCCTTATGGGCAAATTCTAAAGTTTAAAGTTTTTCAAATACAAAGATTCTTGGAAGCAAATGAAAATGAAGACACCAACTATAAGAACTTATGGGACACGACGAAAGCAGTATTAAGAGGAAAGTTCATAGCTCTGCAATTATTCATCAGAAAAGAAGAAAGGGCCCACATAAATAACCTGACTTCACAGCTCAAAATATTAGAAAAAGAGAAAATTCAAAAGGCCAAAAGACATATGAAAAAATGCTCACCATCATTAGTCATCAGAGAGATGCAAATCAAAACAACAATGAGATATCATCTCACACCACAGAGACTGGCACATATCCAAAAGAGCAAGAACAACAAATCCTGGCATGGATGCAGGGAAAAAGGGACTCTCATCCATTGTTGGTGGGAATGTTGACTAGTTCAGCCTTTTTGGAAAACAATATTGACATTCCTCCAAAGACTAGAAATTGAGCTCCCATTTGATCCAGCCATATCATTCCTGGGAATATACCCTGGGAAGCCAAAAACACACAGCGGAAACACCATCCCTACTTTTATAGCAGCATTATTCACAATAGCCAGAATCTGGAAACAACCAGAGTGTCCGAGAATCGATGATTGGATAAAGAAACTTTTGGTATAACTACACAGTGGAATACTATGCAGCTATCAGAAAAAATTAAGTTGTGAAATTTGCTTATAAATGGAAGGACATGGAGAGGATCATGTTGAGTGAAATTAGCCAGAGAGAGACAGATATAGAATGACTGCATTAATTTACATGAAATAAATATATATATGTACACATTATGATACCAATATCCAAGGTCAGCGAAACATGGAACAGGAGGTGCTGTCAAAGGTGGAAATTATCACAAATGTGTGGGAGTCAGAGGCTAGGTAAGACAGAGAATGAAACAATGTGCTAACAATTGTCGAAAGTGCTGATACTAACCTAGAACTGAGCATTAAATACAGGCAAAAAGATATACATGACAACCTCTTAATGTATGTATTGTAATCCACAATGTAGAAGGGAAGGAAAAGAGAAGAGAGAGAAAGAGAAAGAAATGAAGAACCTGCCACAGAGGCAGGCTAGGGATGGGGGAGGGAATTGGGGACATTGGTGGTGGGAAATGGGCACTGGTGGAGGGATGGGTGCTGGAACACTGTATGACTGAAAACCCAAATATGAACATCTTATAAACATCCTTGTAATTGTGTATCTCATGGTGGTATAATAAAATATTAAAAAAATAAAATAAAATAAGAAAAAAAGTTTTTCAAATAAATCATGCAATTCACAGCAATTTTGATGGAATTACAGGATATCATGTTAAGCAAATAAGTCAGAAGAAGACATAACAGATGACCTTACTTGTAGTAAATAGAATAACAAGACAAGGGAATGCAAGATGTCAAAGGGGAAGGGTACCTAGATGACCTCGGTGCCTAGATATATAACAGAGAAGGATAGGAAAGAAACTGAGGGTGAGAGGCAAGCAAGAGGCAGATGGCCAAACAGGGACAGGGACCTCAGACATATTGGCAGTGCAGACTTAGCCACATAGTGAGGCACAGAACCAACAAACTGAAAACATGAGATCCAGACTACAACGACCAAACCTAAGAATGCTCCTTTCAAGGAGGCATGCTGGTGCGTGGAAGGAAATCTAGTGGTATTGGTGGAGGAGAGTTAACACTGGTGATGGGATTGATTTGGGAACATAGTATGCCTGAAATTCAACTATAAATAACTTTGTGACCCATATACCTCAATGAGAGTATTTTTAAATTCAAATAAAATTAACTTTCCCAAAACTAATCACTACGCTATAAGTGAAAAGACCTTTTTACTTTATACAAAAGATCAAATTTCTTTCTTCCTTTTTTTGTGTAATAAGAGAAAGGAACACTCTTGGAGTACTGTCCAGAAACCTGGGATGATAGGACTAAGCAGGTCCTAGAACCCTAGAAAGCACCTTGTTCCCCATAGAACTTTTCTTTCCCTCTCCCTTTCTCCCCCTCCCCCTTTCTCCCTCTCTTCTCTCTCTCTCCCTCTCTTTCTCCCTTTCCCCTTGCTTCTTCCTTCACTCCAATGCTAAGAAATATTCTAATAACCTGTGTGTTTAGTGTGAAATGAGAAGCCAGTCATGGACAAGAGGAGAAAAACAAACAGCAGTGGTCTTACCCTGGACTGCTGTCCTACAGATCTCCAAAAGATAGAGGGTAGTCATTGCACACTGGTGTTATCTTAAGTTTTACCAAGAACCAAAGCATGGCTATCAGACCACTGAAGGCAGCAGGACACTGTTTGACTTGTCCCCTTCTCCCCAATTACCCAGCACCCCTTTTTGGCTTTTGATGACTTTCCTCCATCTGCCCTTCTTAAACCCCACGTCCCAGTCTCAGAGTCAGATCATTGAAGGGGACAATGAGTTGACCCTTTTTCACTTTGCTGGCACTTGAATAAATCTGATTTTCTCTCACCAACCCTTGTCTCTTGAGTACTGGCCTGCAAGCTGCAAGTAATGTGACCCTGGATCTTACATCCTGTAAAAATCCCTTTTGTTGACCGTTTCTCACATAACTCTTTCATGGTGTCTACTACTAAGTCTTCCTCCTGCTGCCACCAATGAAATACCTTATAAGTGCCTGACCCTGACTGGTAACCTTCTGCCCCCAAGAGGGATCTTAAATGATGTCTTTGGGGATGCTGACATCTCGTGGCTTGCATTTGAAAGGCACAACTAGTAAATGAGATACCATGTGTGCCATCAATTGCTGGATATTATTCTTCCTTCTGTACCGCAAATTAAGTTCTAATAAAGATTTCAGGGCAGCCTAAAAGTGACTCTGGAAACAAATGAAATCACTTTGCTGATAATTCTGCTTTAAAAAGAAACAAAAGGGCCGGAGCAATAGCCCAGCGGGTAGGGCGTTTGCCTTGTGCGGGGCCGGCTCATGCCGGCCGGGTTCAATCCCCGGCATCCCATATGGTCCCCCGAGCACCGCCAGGAGTAATTCCTGAGTGCAGAGCCAGGAGAAACCCCTGAGCATTGCCGGGTGTGACCCAAAAAAAAAAAAAAAAAAGAAAAGAAAAGGAAAAAAAAACTATCATCAAGGTTCCAGGGAGACAATTCTCCACAGGAGAAGTTAGAAAACTGTTCACAGAAACCCACAGGTGCTCCTGGGTGAAGGAAAACAGGATAGAAAATTCAATGACTATAGGATTGAGTAAAGAGAAAGCTCTGGTTTGGATTAAACAACAACTCAGTTGTATTAGAGGGTTAATCGCTTTCACTTCTGATCAGGATATTTTCATTACATCGTGTGTTCACCAATAAAACCATAGTCCTTTGTACTAAAGTTCTTTTGGCAAGATTATACCTACTGGGGTATAATCTTTTTGAACTTTATTGATCTAGGAAGTCACACTGCTGACAAATCTCTCTGACATGTTATGCCCTTTCACATACACCTGCCCTTCCCTGTTTCTACAAACCTCCACTCATTTAGTTGAGTGGACCAACAGCACTATTAAAATTTTGTTGACCAACTCTGTAAAGTTCTTCCATATAGTGTCACTCGAAACACTCAATCCCAACTACTAAATCTCAGATCCACACTTTTTTAATTCATCAACTTCTATCTATTGAGATAGTCCCTGGAAACCTGTGTATCTAGTTCCAAGTTTTGGTTCACATTTAATTAAGTGAGATAAACTCAAGCTCTTTCAAGAAAAACGGACTCTGAGGGATACCAGGGTGATGGCTCTTTGGTAGAGCACTTACCTTGCTGCAGGGTTTAATCCCAATACCACCCTCACATTGCCATGGAGTTCAATTTCTGATTGCTTGTATGATTCTCAATCAAGTGCTACAACAAATGTGACCCAGGTGCACCACAATCAAGTATGAAAGTACCATGACCAAGTGTAGGACCCCCAGTATATCTTAATCAAATGTGCAAGTATCTCAACCAAAAGAGTCACCCAGTGCACCACAGCAAAAGTGAAGGGGCAAAAAATGGAGTGAGAATATCCATCTTTCTTTTAATCTCGTTTAATTAAATGTGAATCAAAAGCTGGTAGAACAATGAACCTTTCAGAGAACACCCAAAGAGAAAAAGACCTAAATCAATACATCATATAAAGTATAATATTCATGTATTGGAAAGAACCCTTCCCAAAACTCTAATAGGGTTCAGTGGGAAAGACCCCTTAAGCAACAAACTTCAGGGGATAGATTCCGGGCTCATGTAATATGAGCCTGGTGATTAGCAATACCTCCTAAAACGCACACTTCCAAGAAATGGAATCATACATCAGAAAAGACAGTTTTCCCCAAATTATCAAATTCACACCCACTGTTTTTCTCACTGCTGTTCTCTTTTGCCTCGTGCTGTTTGCTTGTAGCCCTGCCCCTTGAATTAGGCGATGCTCTTGGCTGCACCCTCATCTTTTTACAACAGGAGGAACTTCTCATGACTGTGTTGATTTAAGCTTGGGAGAGTTACAACCAAATGGTTTCAGTTGTGCAACTATAGTTTACCCACAAGCAAAATAAAAAAAAAGGTTTGATAACTACACAGTTTATTGATCAAGCATATTAATAAAAATATGGCATCGATCTGTGTGATACTGGTATCTGTGCAATAACAATGTCACCTGTTGCAGGTGGTAATTATTACTGGAAAAATAAAATTCAGTTTTATTAACCTTGGAGATAAGTGCATAGAGTATCACTAGGATACCAAAGACTTTTGCTCTTTTTAGTCTATGAGCCAAGTGATTTTCCAGTTTGAGTTTCTGGCTTTGTATTATCATACCAATTGGATCTAACATATTGCAGTTCTCTGCCTTGTATCTTATTGTTAATCCATGTGCTTGTTTTAATACCTTGTAGAAACAGTGCTCATAAGCAAGGAAATGGTAGAGCAGTACTTCCAAAGGAGCTCCACTACTTCTGGCTCCAACAAGACATACTTGGACAAGAAACACTAGAAATTTCTTCCCTGGCACTGAGGCACAATGGATCATTAACTCAGAAGTAATCCTGGCTCTTGGTTGTGATGCTCTCAAAGAGATAACTAGCTAGAAAGGGAAATACAGCCATTAATATTTAGAACCCTACTTAAATAAGGTCAGGAGGATAGAGGGCACCCAAGTTGGCATGTTCTAACAAACCACAGCCCATAATTCATTGCATTTCCAACTGTTTCCTTTTCCTGGGGCACTGAGCTCGTGGAGTTTGGAGGTCTTAGAAGGCAGTGATGAGAGGAGGAAGTTCAGGGGGATCTAACTCGAACACACTCTCTGCCCATTTCTCCACTTTTGTTCGTGAATAGACCCTTACAGATTCAGCATATTACCTATTCTTGGTGAGCAAAGACGTTAGTGTTATTGTCTTTCTTTATATTATTCCTATTACTATATGGACTATTTGGTTACTCCTTGTCATGTGACCAAAGTCAGTATTAGAAGCCCTTTTCCAGCCGCTTCTGGCATTTATGAGCCAGGGATGCATTTCCAACACTAGCAATTTCTTGCTCTTTCCCCTAGGGGGAGGAACTCAAGCAAGACTTTTTTGTTGGGGGACACACCCTGTGGTGTTTTTTTTTCTTTTTTTAACATTTTATTATACTACCGTTAGATATACAATTACAACGTTGTTCAAGCTTGGAGGTTTCGGTTACACAGTGTTCCAGCACCCTGCCCTCCACCAGTGCCCATCACCCACCACCCATGTCCCCAATTCCCCCCCCCTCCCACGGCCTGCCTAAATGGCAGGTTCTTTATACCTCTCTCTCTCCCTCCCTCTCTCCTCCTTCTCCTACACATTGTGGGTTTCACTACGTACACTTAGAAGCCATCATTTGCATTTTTTGTCTGTATTCAATGCTCAGTTCTATGTTGGTATCAGACCTTTTGATATTTATTCACACATGTTCCCTTCTCTATCTTTTTTTTTTTTACAATTAAAAAGTTCATGTTTGGGTTTTGGTCATACAGTGTTTCAGCGTTTTAAGGCTACTCCCAGCTCAGTATTCAAAGGTCACCCCCAACGGGGATCCATGTGGTGCTGGCATTGAACCCGAGCTCATGCATGCATGCAAAGAACAGTCTTCAGTCCTAAAGATGCCAGGAACCACCCTCTGAGACCAGAAGTTATAAAACCATTTGCTGCAGAAGCACTGTTTGGAGAAGCCTGTCTCAGAGCCTTCACAGGCAGTTCTGATTTCTCCCTCTCGTCTGTGTTTTTTTCTCCCTTGGCTTGGACAAATAAGTCAGCGCTCATAAGCTCAGCTCTGTTACATAATTCTTTCCATGTCACAGAGCAAGATTCCCACAAGTGGTGGAAACTTTCCTGCTAACAAAAGGAAAGTTTATTTATCTAACAGCTCTGCTCTTTGGAAATTCATTTTTCTGGAAACCTGTCTATCCAATACTACCCATGTGCTAATGACTCTGAAATACTGATCTACAGCCAGATCAGTTCTTCTGACTCCATACAGATTCAAGCGCTCATTAACAGCTAAGGGCATTTATGCATTCCAAACCAAACTCCTAATTTCTCCTCCCAAATAGCAACTCCAATCTTGTGTGGCTCAGGCAAACACTCAACAAAAGCAAGAGCTGAAAGCATCTTTTGACTCCTATTTGTTTAACAAATACAATTGGTTTTACTTGCCCAATGGATCCACAATCGCATTTTTTTTTCACTTCTCCCCTACCCAAGTCCAAACACTGTTATCTCATCCCTGATTTTTACAGTAGTTTTGAAGTCCATGTTAAAGTCAGGATGATTCTTTTGAAACATGTCAGATAGGAGCTAGAGAGATAATAGAGCATATGTAAAGCATTTGCCTAGCATGCAGCCAACCCAGGCTTGATCTCAAGCTCTATATATGATTCCCTGCACCCCTCCAGGCATTATCTCTGAGCACAGACTCAGGAGTACGCACTAAGCACAGCCAGCTATGGCCCCCAAACCAAGAAGGAAAGTGCATGCCATAGACATGGGGTGGGGAGAGGGAAAGTGGAGACATTGGTGGAAGTGTAAGCTGGTGAAGGAACAGTGTTGGAACATTATACGACTGAAACAGAATAATGAGCAATTTTGTAACTTTGTATTGCACCATGATTCAATTGAACAAAGTGATTTAAATAGAAAACAAAACATGCCGTGTAAGAGTTGTCAAGATAGCACAGATGTTTACCATGCAATTGACTCTGTTTTGATTCCTGCAACACGTATGGTCCCCTGAGTACGGCTAGAAGTAATGCTGATCACCAAAACAAGTTTTTTAAAAAACAAATTCCTTTTGGGGGAGGGGGCCTATGCCTCCTTGCATGTAGGTGCTAAGTCCCTGATTGCTCTCTGATATAATTTCCTTTCAAGTATTCTGATCAAACTCTACTGGCTTCCTTATGTTTAAATGTTCCTAAGCCACCTCCAGGCCTTTGTACTATTTTCGTAGTCAAGAAAGTTCTTCATCCTGATGATGTACAAAGCTTATCCTTATTTCCACCCTGATCAACAGTCACCTTACCAACCAAGCCTCGTGTGACCCATGCTATTTAGAGTACCCATGTTAGCATCACCCATCATTTCTTAGTTCTGGTACTCTATTTCTTAAATTTAATGGATGCGGTATTTAATAAATGTCAAAATAAACGTATAGTATTTATTTTTCTCTGAAGTTTTGAGTTTTTCCACACCTCCTGAGCAAATAAATTAATGAAATAGAATATTAGATAATGTTTCTTATCATTTGTCTGTTGTAGGACTCATTCTTTCATCATGTTTATTTTGAGTTTGTTCCTTTACATCTTCACTAGATTATCAGCTAGGATAGAGGAAATAATTTTGTTTATTTTATTTAATATGTTTTGCTTTTGGGGTCACACCCAGTGATGCTCATGGATTACTCCTGGCTCTGCACTCAAGAATTACTCCTGGCAGTGCTAGGGGGACCATATGGGATGCCGGGATTGAACCCGGTCAGCAACGTGCAAGGCAAATGCCCTACCCACTGTGCTATTGCTCCTGCTCCCAAAAAATTCAGTTTAATATGATGTCCCAAGTACTTAAACAGTGCCATGTCGATGCTCACTGAATATTGAATAATGAAAACCCTATCTCCGTGTCCGGAAGTTAAGGTCTAAGAAACCTTAGGAATATGTCTTTTCTCATTCCAATTTCCAGGTATGGTTTTCATTTTCAAAACTACCAGAAAATAATATCTGAAGCTAAAAGTGTTTCAACATGCCTTCCCAAAACCCTCTACCACTTTAGAAAGACTCCTGGTGATCCTTGTCATGAACATTACCCAGAGTAACTCACCCTCTATCGTGCAGAACCTCCAGTTTCTGTTGAATTTTAATATGGTCACCATGTCCTCATCACTCAATTTAAAGTCAAAGACCTGAGAGAGAAGAGTTCCAAACATCACTGGCATGCCAGTTGCAGGTGTAATCAGAGGAAGCCATGTATGGAGACTTAGTGACTGCAAAAAGTTTCTTCCATGTTCACTGGATACAAATTTGCTTCTCACAGAGACTCTGCATGAGCTTGCAATATTGATAGGATTTGGTGTTCCAAAAGGAAAATCCACTAGGCACTAGGCATAAAGGCATCAAAGCTCAGGTACACCCAAGAGTCCCTGATGGATGATGAGTTTTTCCGGAACATTCTTCAGGCATTACTCATACCTCCTCTGTGGTTAGGAGGTAGAGTGTGGGACAGGAGCATCTGCCTTGGATGTAGCCCAAGCACAGGGACCACTGGGGGGCTTATTTCTGGGGAGAGGTACAACCATACTCAGACCTATCTGGGTATTCTCCTTGGTTCAGGGATTAGTCATCCTAGCTCCCTGGCCTAAGAGTTGACAAGATAGCCGAATGGGGCTGGAACCCATAGACCACACAGGATCAAATTACAAAAATTCTCCACCCCCCCAACCCGTCCTTCCCACTAAGGAATATCAGAGTCCACCAGGCAGAATCTTACCTTAAAATTATCGATGATGCGCGAGGGGTCACAGACTTGGGGATTGCGACCACATTCCGCTGGACGTGGAACCGGATCAGAACCTGTGCAGACAGGGACATCACGTTCTCACTCACCTACCAAACCCTGTCCCTTGTGCTGAAATGGGAAAATAAAGTCTCTGCTGTTCACTGAGTCTCAAGTTCCACTAGCAAATGCTAGTTGATCCTGTGTAACTCTACGACATCTGACATTCTTTCATTCAACCATCGCCTTTCATCTTCATGACACTGTGGTTTTCCTTTTTCATTTTGTAGGGAGGGGTGAGGGGAGGGAGGTGGAAATAATGTTTGGGGCCACACCCTGTGGTGCTCATGGCTATTTCGGGCTCTTCTAAGAAGTGACCCCTGGTGATAATACTTAGGGGTCTATTGGTGGTTCTGGGGATTTGAGACAGGGTGGGTGGGTTGCAAGGCAAGGTTCTTAACCCCTATACTATGTGCCTGGAGCCCTGATTTTCCTTTTGTGAAAAGTAAGTCAGAGTTTGGAATGCGGCTTAGTAGAGTGCCTGTAATGTGGCCATGAGCTTGATCCCTTCAGAGCACAGCAAAACCAACCTAAATAAAATGAAACCAAGAAACACCAAATTCCTAGTTCCCTGCTCTCCCAATCCTGGCAACTGACCCAACAACAACTGAAAAACAAAAGAAAATTTCCAAAGCTTGACCCTGGTCTCTGATTTTTAAAAAGTCATAATAATAAGGAAAGTGACTTAAAACAGTGTTGGGAATCGGTAAGATAAATGAAGTGGTGGAGCTCGAATCTCACCATGATCTCTTGCTCCAACAATCATAGTCTCATGACTGGGCTGTCAGCTAGCATGACAGGAAGCCCTCAGCAGATACTATCCTCCTTTCAGAAATTACTTATTTCCTAGATGTTCAAAAAGACATTTCAAAGGGGTTTCTTTGTCTCTTGTATTTCTTTTGGAGGTGTTAAAAACTACAACATAAATATAATAAATTAAATATATAAAATAAAGTATAAATAAATACATAATTTATTTATATATAAGTATATTTAATATATTTATACATAAATATATAAGAAATTACTTAAATGTTTTAATAAATTAAGAATATTAAATAAATAAAGACTAGACAGGCTTTAAACCCAAGACTGATTTGCTGGGGGCTGGAGGCAGAGGCAGGAATCCAATCCGCCAAACAACCAGACACATATCTGTACCTGGGCTGTGCTCTTTTTGTGCTTTGCAGCGATCTCCTTGATTCTGGGATCCTCCAGCAGGGAAGGCTCATCTGGTTTAGCCCTGAAGATAGAAGAAGGCTGCTGTGAGCATCACAATGGCCACCCCACAGAGATGATAATGATTCCAGTAATGGTTCCAGTAATGACGAGTAATAGGCTCACTGTCTGTATCACTGTCTTCCCCTTCATCATCGATTTGCTCAAGCGGGCACCAGTAACATCTCCATATGACCTGTCTCATGCAAGTAGAGCCCAAGGGCACCTGCTTGCTCTAGGAACATAAAGAGCCTCAAACCATTCCATTAGGTCATGGGAATGAGGTCTATAATTGTTACTGGTATCTGGCATATCAAATACGACATGGGTAGCTTGCCAGGCTCTGCAATGCGGGTAGCATACTCTTGTAGTCATCTCAAAATACAGCATTTATTGATGAACCCGCGCGGCCGCAAGCAGCCCGTGCGAGCCAGGCTGTGAAAATCCATCAGCAATATATACACATTGTCTAATAGATACCATAGATCCTAAGCCTTTCTACTGTCTCCTAAATGTTAGAACAAAGAAACACACCTCAGGGAGGTGGCCCAAAGCCCAAGAGGAAAAGTTGAAGGGCCATCAGGAATCTAGTGAGGTAGATAAAATAGAGAAGGAAGTCATAGCCTCCTAGAGACACTGTTATGTCCCAGTAACCCTCTTCTCTACTCCCTAGCACCATGGGGAAATGGAAGAGAAAGCCCATCTCTTGTTACTGAAACAGGGATAATCTAACAAGTATTAATAAACTAGTGACTTTTGACTTTTATTTCATTGATGGATTTTAAAAATTATGTAAGGGGCCTCCCAAGGGCTGCTCATGGAGCCCAGAGGCCTCCTCCTGTGATAGTCAGTTGGAGCAGTGGTTCCATGCAAGGGCCTAAGAATGTATCAGTGCCTGCGCCCTACAGTACAGTATAGGCTCATCATCAGTTTTTATAGGAGATACAAGGCAGCATACCCTGAAATTTTCATGTCTTCCCCAAGTGCCCACCTCTGGACTCTGAAGTCTTAGCATTTTCACAAAACAGGAGTAATCCTAGAAGGTCAGGAAAGCTGTATTTTTTGTTTTTATTTCATTTTGAAGTTTCTATTTCCCCCACTATTTGGGTGAGCTCGGTACATGACCTTAGTCACACTGTAGGATTTATAGTCTTAGATCAACATTAACCAATTAGTAAATAAATGTTGAAGATATCAAGAGAAAGACTCCATAGACTCTTACCAAGGCCTATTTGGAGACCCCAGAGGGCTGTAAGCAGTGACAACAATGCCCTTGGATTGGCAGTACTGGATCAGCTTGTCCTGGGTGAGGTAGGGGTGGCACTCGACCTGCAAAAGCAAGTGAGACCTGTTACCTGGAAAGCAGACCTGCCTTTTCAGCCCTTCAAGGCAATTCTTTACATACACACACACACACACACACACACACACACTCACACTTACACACACTCACACTCACATACTTCCTCACTCACAGACTCACATCCTCACATACACTCACATACTCTCACACTCACTCTCACACATACACTCACACACATGTACTGTCATACTCACATACACACACACACACACACATGCACACACTCACGGATACCCCAAGCAAATGCCAAATAGAGCCTCTGTTAGACTGGTTCATCCAGAACCCAAGACCTTTCACCCCTCCCCAAAGTGTCCAGATCCAGACAGAACCCTGGAACATGACTGCTTACACTGAGATTGCTGCCTATTATTTAAAAGGCTAGAGAGACAGTCCACCAACTAGGGCACCAGCCACCCCGTGTGCAGCTGAGCCAGTTTCAATCCCCAGCACCACATATGATACCCGGCACCTGCCAGGAGTGATCCCTGAGAGCAGTCAGGATTTTGCCCTGAGTGCAACCGGCTATGCTCCACCTCCCTCTCCTCTTATAAAACCACACTAAGGCAGTATCTTCACTCCTGGCTAAATTGAATTTACCTGGTTAGTCACTGGCTTGTGTTTAAGTCCAGGTTTGTTTAAGATCTTTTCGATCTGGAGATGATTGAAGTTGGAGACTCCAAGGGCTTTCACCAACCCCTCATCTACCAGCTCCTCCATGGCCTGTCACAGAAAAGAATACAGATGGGCAGTCTTGGGAGGATATGGGGATCTCTCTGGGGTAAAAGTTGGTAAAGGTCCACAGTGATAGAGTAAATTGAAGCACTTAAAGGAAATTTCAACCCAATTTGGGGATATCGATCAAGGCTCTAGGCCTACCAACCTCTTTTAGACCCATGAAACTAGAGATAAAAAGGAAAAAGTTTTGTACTTTGTTCCTCTCTTCTAAATCTGAGTGATTTAGATTTCATGCGGATCTTCTCTCACAGAAACTAGGGGTAGTTGGCAGTAATATTAAGCTCACTAGGAAAGTCACCCATTGCTTGCAGGGGTGGAGGTTGGGTGGAGTTGAAATCAGATCACCATTCAGTTAGGAAGCCACAATGCTTGATGCCAAAACTACATTGAAGAAAGATAACTTTTGATAATTCTTATCCTATAAAGGAGTACTTGCTACTGAGGCAGCCTGGAGGGTGGGAGGGGGTGTGGGTATACTAGTGGTGGTGATGGGGCACTGGTGGAGGGATGGGTGCTGGAATACTCTATTACCAAGAACCAATTATGAACACCTTTGTAACTGTATAAAAAAAAAAACCTTAATCATGTTATGATGTATGCTGTTATGGGAATTACAAATGAGACTTAAATATTAGTCTATGTTGAAATAATATGTGGCATATAATAATATGTGGCATTTAGAATGCTATATGGCACAGTTTCCTTCCATAATTGACAGTATATTAAATTTCTTTAAGCAAAAAATAATAATAATTCTTATCCTAGAAAGGGTACTTTGCTGAATTTACACACAAGTATGCTATGTGTTAGCAGAAACTCCCAATTTAACATGGATTTATTATTCATTGAATACAGGGACAAATTCTCAGCAGATAGAAATAAATAATGTGTTTCCATCTCCTGGGAATCTTAAAGTTCAGTGAAAGAGCTCAGCTTTCCTTTGGGGACCCATTAGTCATGATACAAAGGTTTCCTAGATCCTTTACAGGCACCACCTGGGGAATTAGAGAGGCCAGAGAAGGAAGGACCATCAAATTAACACAATAAAAAAATAACTTGGAGAAAAGAGATGAGAAGAAAAAAAGTCTGGTGGGGGAAGAAAGAAGGTGCAAAGATTTTGACAAAAAATACTCATGAGTTATTGAACCTGTGTCCAGTGATTCTCAAACTTAACTGAAATCTGGAAGCACCCGAGAGCTTTAAAAATATACAGACACCCTGTTCCCAGCCCCAGAATCTCTTACTAAATTGAGCCCAAGATGTAGTATGGACTTTAGAAGTTTTTCTTTCTTTTTTTTTTTTTTTACTCCCCACAATTTAAATGCAAATGTCAGTTGAGAACCACTAGGTGAATAGACTTCCTACTGGCAAAAATCTAGAATGGAAGAGACAGAATTTCTGAAATGTCTGAATTGAACAATAAAATAACACACAAGTTTCTGCAGGGCACTGGTCAGGTGTCAAGGAGATGCAGTCTAACCTGATTTCTTTTCTGACACGTTTCCTCTGCTTCAAGTATTAAAGACATTTCTACAGTACTGATTGAACTTCCCCATGAATAGCTCTCATCTGTTTAGTTCTGTCTGTTTCATCTTATCCACTTTCACATCTCTCTGTGCCTCCCCGATCTTGTCTTTGACAGTCCAATATTCCCAAACTCTCAAGGACCTAGCACTGTGAAAATAAAGGGACTTGCTGCAGAGGATGGTGGCAAAATTGGCACATGCAATATTATCATATGAGCCAGGACAAAAACACTTCATGGAACTAATAGTAAGTCTTCACATTTCTCTTACCATGCAAAAATCCTAAGATATTTGTTTTTTTTTAAACTTTAAAAAAATATTTTATTATACCACTGTTAGATATACAATTACAAGATGTTCATGTTTGAATTTTGGTTCTACAGTGTTCCAGCACCCATCCCTCCACCCCTGCCCATCTCCCATCACCAATGTCCCCACCTCCCTTCCCCTCACCAGTCTGCCTCCATTGCAGGTTTCTAAGATATTTGTAAGGTCATGTTTTTATCATTTCGGTATATGAGACAAATCTAGTTTATCAAATGCAAAGGTTAAACCTACTGGAATTGAACTGTTAGGAGGTCTTGTTGCAGTCTGCATTCTCTGGAATATGTGAAACATTCATTGAAATTGTAGAAAGAAAAAGCAATGTTGATTTTTTTGTACAATTAAATGTCAGATTTTTAACTTTTTTTTTTTTGAGGCATGGGGGCCAGAGGCTCCTAAGCAGTGGTCAGCTACCACTCTCAGTCATACCTGGGCAGTTGAATAGTAGGACCTGAGGATACAGGGTCACATAAGCTCTGAAGTACCAGGGACCACAGGGCCACCCCTTGGGTCATCACTGCATCACTGTCTTCCTATTGTTCATTGATTTGCTCCAGCAGGCACCAGTAACATCTCCATGCGTCCAATCGCAAGCAAGTGTAGCCCAAGGGCATCTGATTGCTCCAGGGACAGGAAGAGCCTCAAACCATTCTTAGAATTGGTCATGGAATTGAGGTTCATAATTGCACACAATGCCGCAGGGGAGGGAGGTGTTACCCGTGCTCCTGACCCCTTTGCTATCTTCCTGGCTCATGGTCCTTCAGAAAGTTACAACTGTGTAACCAGTAAAGACAAAAAAAAGATCTTTTCTTGGAGATTCAGGCAGAATGAGTATATTTCAGAGAACAATATTCAAGCCAGTTTTTCAGACTATGTGGTTGGAGAATAAAAAGTGCAGTTCTCTTGAGGCAAGAATAATGTGCATATGACAAAAAAAAGTAACATTGTCAACTCTTTGAGCTCTTTGAAAGAACTCAAAGTACTTTGAGCTCTTTAACTACATGAGCTCAGTCAGCTCAGAACTGTACAGCAGTGATGTTCTGTTGCATTTCACCCTAGATTCACAGTTAGCTAAGTGATCAAGATAATTAACTAAGCTCTCAGTGGGAGCATCATAAAATTTCCCAAGAACTCTGGTTTTACTTGTATATATCATCTCTTCCTCATAATATCTATTTCCAATCATTTATTATTCAGTATGTTCAACACTGGTCTTTCAGTATTGCTAATTTTGATGTGTATGACCTAACTATAAATCTGCTAGGCATTTTCCTAGTAGAACAAATCCAATAATAATTTTTAGTTAGTTTGTTTGTATTTAGGTCACACCCAGAGGTACTAAGGACTTATTCCTGTCTCTGCTCTCAGGATCACTCCTGGCAAATTCAGGGAATCATATATCACACAGGAAACACAGGTCAGCTGTGTGCTAGGTGAGTTCCCTACCAGCTGTACTATCTCTCCAGCCTTCCAACTGTAATTTAAAAAAGACTTATCAGGGTAGTTTTTGCTTTTATCGTTTTATGCACAATTCAGAGTTTTAAAAACTCACATGCAGAGGGACCAGAGAGACAGTGCAGGAGTTGGTCACTTGCCTTACATGTGGCAAGGCAAGTTCAATACCTGGCAGCATAAATACCTGGAGCAAGCCCTGAGTCATAGACCAGGAGCAACCTCCAAGCACCACTGGATATGCCCTCCCTTTTCCCTAAAAAAAACACACAGAGGTATCTGACTTATTTTCTCATCTTTCTTTCAGTCACATTTAATGACTTACTGGCCGAAGAGAGCTCCACTGAAGCCTAGCCTTCCCATTACATAGCCATTGCTTTTCTGCTTCACAACCCCTTCTGAGTATCAAATCCATTTTCCACCATCTAAATTTTCTTCCTGCAGGGAATTAAAGTTACAAGCAGAAAGAATGCTGTCCATACACACTGTGTTAAAAACAACCCCCTAAAATTTACCCAGCAGTTAATTACATCAGTTCTAGACTCTTCAGAAGTTTAGGCTTAAGACGGGTTAGCTTGTAAGCTATAGGACTCAATACTAATAACTTCACTGGACTAGAGTGGGCCACCAATGCTAGGAACTCTTGGAGTAGTTCCAATCACTTACAACCTGTTAATTCAGTCTCTTCTCTACTGGCGGTTGCAAGAGGATACCATGATTTCGGGTAAAAAATGTTGTCAAAGAATCCCTTCCCTAATGTGATGTTGAACACCAGTTATGTGGAAGTCGTCATTATCAGGTACGAGAAGTGGGACCCCTGTCTCCTCTTGACATTTGGACTTGACTCTTCAGTGTGTGCTAGGCTCCTTGTGCAGGATGTTGATGGTTGTTGAACTTTTGAAACAGTTCATCTGTGTCCTATTGCACTCCCATTCACACTGTGGGACCGGAAATGAGCCACCAACCTCTCTAGTATCAATTTCCTCATTTGTAAACAGGGATAGTCATAGGACTGACCTTTTAGAGTTGGGTGATTAAATTAATGACTAATATCCTTGGCACTCAGTAGATGTGTTTATCTTAGCCTTAAACCCTATATCCTGGGCTGGGACCATGGTATAGTGGTTAAGGCACATGACTTGTATGAAGCCAATCACAGTTTGATCCCTAGAATTTCTGGGTGTGGCATCTGAGCCCTCTGGGGTGGCCTGAGTAATCCCCAGCACCACAGAGTCCAAGCAGCACCACATTCTTGGGCCTTAGTATTGGGTTGACCTGGACTGTTGAGAAGCACTGAGGACTATTTAGAAGTCTCCCACCAAAACTAAACCCACCACATGCTAAAAGATGATACCATTAGTATGTATTTCAAGACTTTAAAGGCAGAACTTGAGGCTTGGATACGTTAATGAATTTTTGTCAAGTTATCAGCAGTAATATGTGCAAACCCAAGGCAAATGTTTTGTTCCAAATACCACTTCTGGGGTGTAGAGGATGGGTGTGTGACCTTCAATAGAGATTATTCCTATGGATTGTAACGTATTTCCAATCTAGTTTGAGAAGTCAGGTCTAGCCTTTGAAAATAGAAATAGTGTTAGATAGACCTCAAAGTGGGAAGGAACTGAAAGAAGGACAGAATGATGATGACGTTTCTGAGTGAAGCAACACCCGTTCTCTAGACCCTTGTGGATATGTGAGAACAAGTGTTCACTCCCAGCACACTTAGACAAAAAGAAGACCTACCTCCCAGGCCTCCAAGAAAGAGATGTTACTGGGGATGATATTGCCTTTATCATCTCTGGGCATCAAGTCCCCCCCAGCCTATAAAAGAACAAGGAGTTTAGTGCAAAATATAACAGCATACTTGGTTCTGCTAAATGAAGCTTCAGGAACCTAACTCGTGCTAAACACCCACAGAGGCATACCATTTCCCTCACTAAATCAGGAGGGACCCCCTTCCAGAAGGTGAGTTTCAATAAAATCTCCACATCAATCTGTAGTAGTATTTGAGTCTTGGTCTGGTTTTAAAATTTATCTTTAGCACCTTTCAAAAGCCACTGGCAACAAAAAGGGCCAGAGTCTCCTATCAGTCTTCAGGGCAGAAACTCCTTAGAAGCAAACTTCAATTTCAGATCAACTAGACAAGGATTAGTTTTCAAAAGTAGTGGTGTCTTGCATCATGGAGAAGCCAGGGATTAGTGATGGCATCTCTTTAGCTGGTAAAGAGGTGAGAAAACTGGGAAACATGGTTTCTCCCATCTCTGGATGGGACAAGAGGAGCCCCAGGCAATGGACTCTGTTTCTTCATGGGGCTGGTTCCCTCCCTCACTTCTTGGACTTGCCTTGATTAGCAAGAGGGGCTAGGCTTTCCCTGAAATATCATTGTGTAAATACTCCCTGGGCGGGAACCCACTGACCTGGAATTGGGTTAAGGGTGATGTGGTAGTTGCAGCTTGTCTGTCTGGAATGCTAGAAATCAGTTTCTCTAGGGCATAGCAGGGAGAAAGCCTAGCATGTGGTTGCCTTAGCATCCACAGGGGGTCTCGGCCTCTCTTCCAGGCCAAATACTTTTGACTTTATCTTCTCCTCCTCACAACCAACAGGTCAAGTCATAAAGTTAAAGGCCCCTGATTCTCCCCACACCACCATCCAGCCCCTCCCTGGGAACTAGAGATACGTTGTGATGAGAGCTCAAACCTGCAATCCCTGTGGCCAGTGGATAAGATAGAGGTCCAGATAGTCCAGTTTGAGATCCCCGAGGGTCTTCTGGAATGCTTGCTTCACTAGATGTCTCTCAAAGAAGGTGGGCCATAACTGCAGAATACAACCACGAAACCATGAAAATATAACCATGAAACACTGGTTTAGCTAGACATCTCTCAAAGGTGGACCATAACTACAGAATACAACCATGAAACATCAGTGCTGAGCAAGGGTGGGGCTACTTCACGCTCATTCTCCCTGCTTTGGGACACACACCCTACTTTAACTGGGAGGCTTAGGCTACTTACAATCAAGTTGGCTGAGAGACCAGATACAGGTGTGTGGGATCTCCAGGGACTGAACAAGCAATATCATTTGGTAAGGATTGAGAGCAAGCTATTAATTATCTTTGTCTCCTTGTGTCTCTGCATCTCATATCGCCATTTAAGGGCACTGATTTAGTATTGGCTTCAGTGTATTATTCCCCTTCTGCCTGTAATCTTTTGAAAGTTTGAAATTTCAAGCACCCTTAAACTTGGAAAGATGGTTCTCACTGAACCCCAGCGTCTCTAAACCCATCTACAGTCCCCCTCAGGAATGATTCAATGAGAAATTTAACCAGACTCAACCACATTCAGTGATCTCTGTTTGTCCCAACAGATACCTGCATGGACTTTCCAAGTACCTCAAACTACTGTTGTCATTTTTTTAAAAACCAGGGGACTATATAATACACACCCAAGAATCCTTAATCCTCTCTCACCTACCACATCCTTTTTAAAAACCACATCTCTTTAAAAACTCGACATTTATTGGACTGAACTAAATGAAATTCAGAGGCATTGATTTAAAAAAAATATCCCCACCCCTTCCAAGTACCCCCCTGGCTAAGAACCTTTGGGCTGGAAAGAGCCGCTGAGAACCCCAATGCTGAAAGGCAGAGTCCCAGGTCTTTCCCTGACAGCACCTTTTCCTTGGTCCAGGGGAAAATGGATCCTCCTGATTTGACCGGTGACCCTAAGACATCACTCTGGTTTCATGGATCTATTCCCACCGAGGAACAGTAACTCCCTATGTGTAGTATGTGGATGGTGCTTGCATCTAAGGTCGTTGTTGGAAGGGTAGAGAGAGAGACGACTGGACCAAATACATCCTGATAGAAGTTGACCAAAGTCTGTGTGCTGAGCAAATCCCATATATCCACCAGCCTCCATCTCCTTGTTGCATCCTTCCCACCCTCCAGCCAGGCACCTTGCTGACAATGAAGAGGTCCTCTCTCTTCACAGTCTTCTCTTGGATTGCCTCTTGGATAGCTTCGCCCACCTCATTCTCATTCTTGTAGACATAGGCACAGTCGATGTGGCGATAGCCCGTGTTGATGGCCACCTTCACGGCTTCTTTGACCTTGCCAGGCTCAGACTGGCAAGAAAAAGAAATATCCTGGATTTTTATCTCTATCTCACCTTCACAGATTCTCTTACAATATCAACCCCCTCCAAATCCACGCTTTCCACCTGGGAGGTGAACACACTTTGGCGATGATTTCAAATAGGAGGAAGGGAATGGAATGATCTAGATCGTTATGGCTTCATTGCCTCACCTGACTAAAAACCCATTCACCTCTAATTCAGGCCTCTAGTCTTAAAGGGTCTCTAGGAAAGTGGGAGGAAGAGCAGACCCCCTGATTCTAAGGACGAGGCTGAACTGATTGTAAAATCACCCATGGGAATATGCAGAAGGAAAAAAATGGTGGTAATGGCATAGACCAAGGCTCATCACAGAAGTCTGTGATCTGGGACAACTAATTTCATTTCTCTAAATGTTAGCTGGTAAATGGGATTTGCCACAACACTTGCCACTGGCAGTCTGTGTTAACAGCCGTCCCTCTGTGAATGTGAAATCTTTAGCACAGAACCTAAGATCAGAGGATGCAAGTCATGATCTAATTATCTGTTTCAATAAAGGTCATAGAGAAAACCTTGTAAGAATAGAGTTTTGGAGCTGAATAGACAGAGCAGCAGTCAGGGCATTTGCTTTATAAGTGACCAACCAGGGTTAGAGCCCCGGCATCCCATATGGTTCCATGAGACTTGATAAGAATGGCCCACTAAGATGGGCACTGGTGGAGGGACGGGTGCTGAAACACTGTATGACCAAAACCAAACATGAACTTTTTAATTGTATATCTTTTTTATTTGTATATCTCACGGTGGTATAATAAAATACTTTAAAAAAAAAAAAAAAAAAAAAAAAAAAAAAAATAAAAAGATGCCAGAAAGTTAAAAAAAAAAAAATCAGATCAAAATGGATTAAAGATCTCAATATCAGACTTGAACCCATAAAAGTACATTGAAGAAAATATAGGAAAAAACCTCCACGACATTGAAGCTAAAGGCATCTTCAAAGGTGAAACATCACTAACAAAGCAACTAGAAGAAAAGATAAACATATGGGACTACATGAAACTAAAAGCTTCTGCACCTCAAAAGAAACAGTAACTAAGATACAAAAGACAGTCCACAGAATGGGAAAGAATATTCACCCAATACCCATCTGATAAGGGGTTAATATCCAGGATATATCAGGCACTGGTAGAACTTTTACAAGAAGAAAACAAACAACCCCATCAAAAAATGGGGAGAAGAAATAAACAGAAATTTCAACAAGGAAGAAATTCGAATGGCCAAAAAACACATGAAAAAGTGCTCAACATCACTAATCATCAGAGAGATGCAAATCAAAAAAACAATGAGATATCATTTTACACCACAGAGACTGGCGCATATTCAAAAGAGCAAGAACAAATACTGGCGTGGATATGGGGAAAAGGGGACACTCATCCATTGTTGGTGGGAATGCCAGCTTGTACAGCCTTTCTGGAAAACAATATGGACATTTCCTCCAAAGACTAGAAATTTAACCCCCATTTGACCCAGCCATACCACTCCTTGGAATCTACTCTGGGAAGCCAAAAAATATGGAGCAGAAACACCATCCCTACTTTTATGTTCATAGCAGCATTATTCACAATAGCCAGAATCTGGAAACAACCAGAGTGCCCGAGAATCAATGACTGGATAAAGAAGCTTTGGTACATCTACACAATGGAATACTATGCAGCTGTTATAAAATTTGCCTATAAATGGATGGACATGGAGAAGATTATGTTGAGTGAAATTAGCCAGAGGAGAGAGACAGATACAGAATGACTGCATTTATTTGCATGACATAAATATACATGTACATATTATGATACCAATATCCAAGGTCAAGTGAAACATATATCAGGAGGTCTTGTCAAAGGAGGAAATTATCACAAACGTGTGGGAGTCAGAGGCTAGGTAAGACAGAAAATGGAACAGTGTGCTAATAATTGTCGAAAGTACTAATACCAACCTAGAACTGAGCATTAAATAGAGGCAAAAGATACACATGACAACCCTTTAATGTATGTTCTGTAATTCATAGTCTGGAAGGGAAGGAAAAGAGAAAGAGAAAGGGAAAGAAATAAAGAACCTGCTATGGAGGCGGGTTGGGGAGGGGTGCGGGGAACCGGGGGCGTTGGTGGTAGGAGATGGGCACTGGTGGAGGGATGGGTGCTGGAACACTGTATGACCAAAACCCAAATATGAACTTTTTAATTATATATCTTTGTAATTGTATATCTCACAGTGGTATAATAAAATACTTTAAAAAAAAGAAAGAAGATGCCTTTGGCTTCAATGTCGTGGAGGGTTTTGCCTCTGTTTTCTTCGATGTACCTAATAGAATAATGTCTGATATTGAGATCTTCTGTCATTTGATCTGACTTTTGTGTATGGCGTTAGAAGGAGGTCTAAAAAAAAAAAAAAAAAAAAGAATGGCCCACGCATAAAAGAGTGTTCTTGGCCTCTCAAGACCGAAAAAAAGTACTTTAGGAAAAAAACGAAACATTGTTTCAAAATCCATTAAGCATACCACAATCATGAAATATTTTTACTCCATGGTTAGTACAGGGATAGGGAATGGAGTATTTCACTCCATGAATTCATGGAGTATTTTTACAGAGATAGGGAATTTGCCTTTCATATGGTTGACCCAGATTCAATCTCCAGCATCCCATATAGTATTCTGATCCCTCCAGGTCCAATCCCCGAGAGAAGAGTCAGTTGTAAACCCTAAGTATTGCTGGTGTGGCCCAAAAACAAAAAGAAAAAGAAATGCTGCATTCTATTCAACCAATATCCATCTGATAAAGGGTTAATATCCAGGATATATCAGGCACTGGTAGAACTTTACAAGAAGAAAACAGCCAACCCCATCAAAAAAATGGGGAGAAGAAATGAACAGAAACTTCAACAAGGAGGAAATTCGAATGGCCAAAAGACATAGGAAAAAATGCTCATCATCACTAATCATCAGAGAGATGCAAATCAAAACAACAATGAGATATCATCTCACACCACAGAGGCTGGCACATATCCAGAAGAGCAAAAAACAACAAGTACTGTCGTGGATGCGGGGAAAAGGGGACTCTCATACATTGTTGGTGGGAATGTCGACTAATACAGCCTTTCTGGAAAATAATATGAACATTCCTCTGAAGACTAGAAATTGAGCTCCCATTTGACCCAGCCATACCACTCCTGGAAATATACCCTGGGAATCCAAAAACACACAGTGGAAACACCATCCCTACTTTTGTGTTCATAGCAGCATTATTCACAATAGCCAGAATCTGGAAACAACCAGAGTGCCTGAAAATTAATGACTGGATAAAGAAACTTTGGCACATCTACACAATGGAATACTATGCAGCTGTTAGGGAAAATTAAGTTATGAAATTTGCCTATAAATGGATGGACATGAAGATCATGTTGAGTGAAATTAGCCAGAAGGAGAGAGACAGATATAGAATGACTGCATTTATTTGCATGACATAAATAGATACATATATGTATGTAAGTATACACACACACATATATATGTGTATATATATATATATATATATTATGCTACCAATATCCAAGGTCAGACAAAACATGGATCAGGAAGTCTTTCCAAAAATGGAATCTGCCACAAGCATCTGGGAGTTTATGGTTCGGTGGGACAGAGAAGGGAACAGTGTGCTAACAATTGTTATAAGTGATGATACTAACCTAGAACTGAGTATCAAATACAGGCAAAAAGATACACATGATAGCCTCTGATTGTGTGTATTTCAAGCCACAGTGTGTTAGAGAAGGGAAGAGAGAAACAGAGAGAGAGAGAAAGAGAAAGGAGATGGAGAGTTCTCCACGGAGGCGGGCTTGGGGAAAGGGGAGAGAGTGGGGACATTGGTGGTGGGAAATGGGCACTGTGGAGGGTTTGGTGCTGAAACAATGTATGACCAAACCCCAGACATGAACATCTATGTAATTGTATATATCACGGTGGTATAATAAAATATTAAAAAAAATTTTTAAAAAAAGAAATGCTGTATTCTGTCTAATGTAGTCCAAGCAAATTAAGGAGAAAAAGCACTTAGAATTCATCTTTCACAAATCTTTTAAAGTCTCTTCTATTTAAAAAAAAAAATATAAGCACATTCAGGGGCTGGAGGCGATAGCCCAGCGGGTAGGGCGTTTGCCTTGCACGCGGCCGGCCTGTGCTGGCCCGGGTTCAATCCCGGCATCCCATATGGTCCCCCGAGCACCGCCAGGAGTGATTCTTGAGTGCAGAGCCAGGAGTAACCCCTGAGCATCGCCGGATGTGACCCAAAAGAAAAAAAAAAAAAAAAAAAAAATATATATATATATATATATATATATATATATATAAGCACATTCAGATGTACCTTACAACCCTATACCTTCCTTTACCTTCTTCATATGTAATCAGTTAAAAGTATATCTCCCAAAATAATGCCCACATCATTACATCTAATACTCAAATTCGAAATCTGTTGTTTTTTGTTTGTTTTATTTTGTTTTTGATAAATGCCTATAGGCTGAGAGCCATAGGTGATCTGGAAGCAATTTTTTTGCCACCATAATGGTGAGATCAAGATCAATTTAAGCTCTGATTGAATCAACTAGCCTAAATAGTTTTAGCAAGAAAAGCAGGAATTGAAGCCAGACGGGCCTGTTCACCAAATGAATGAAGAATGATTGCTGAGAATGACCCATCCTGGGTCATAAACTAGGGAGGAACTGTAAGCAGAAATCAACAGAGGGACCAGAGAGAAAAAGAGACCTAAGAATGTCTCCTGGAAACTAGTTCTATCATTAATTCTATCATTGGCAAATCAAGGGTTCTGTCATTTGGTGAGAGAGAGAATGAAAACACTTAGAAAGTATTATGTATACTATACTGGTTCTGACATATAAAATGACTTCATGGGTGGGCATGGTAAAGAAATCAGCTGATTATGAAGTGGGGATCATAAGGTGAGCCAATGCAACCAACAGATACAAAAGTGGGAGCCATAGACTGAGGGAGTTGTGTTATAAATAGAAGTACAGGCAGAAAGCAGATACATATATAAGGACCTAGCTAAAATTAATTATTTTATAAAATTTATTGGTGCTCAATCAGTTCTAATAACACCCTCTGAAATGTGATATAATTTGGAGGCATCTAACTGAAACAGACTTGAAGCATCTTCTGGACACCACCTATTGTCCTAAAACCTTCAGAAATGATCCCTGGAAACACATTCATTTCAGCACTTAGTATAACTGCTAAGATTGTACTAAGCGCTAAGTTGCTAAAAATGAGCCTAAGTACTCAACAACTGATGAATGCATTATAAAGATGTGGTATGTATACACAATGGAATACTATGCAGCTATAAGGAATAATAATATTATGATATTTGCTGCAACCTGGATAAAACTGAAGATATCCTGTTGAGTGAAGTAAGCCAGAAGAAGAACACAAAAATGATCTAACTTTACCTGTGGTGTATAGAATAACTGGATGAGGAAATGGACTGCAGTAAAAAAATTTTTTTTAAGTGGGGGAATGTCTAGATCACCCTTGACCCTAAAGTATAATGAAGTGAAGAACAGAGAAGGAAAGAAATCTAGGGATAAAGTGATATGATGAGGGCAGAAAATGATCAGTAAGTAATCAGGAGCCTTGGGTCCATCCGTAATATGGGAGAGTGATATAGCTCTATATTCAAAGCACAGACTCAGCAGTTCTGAAAACATGAGATCCAAACTACAACCACCAAACTTTAAGACATGTCTGTTGAGGAGACTGGCTGGGATGGGAGTAGGGGGTTGGTGCGAGGGAACCTGGGGACACTGGTGAAGGGAAATTGACACCGGTGGTGGGATTAGTGCTAGAACTTTACATGTCCCCAAACTCAACTATTAATTGTGAGTCAACGCTGTCTGGCAGGAAAGAAGTTAAACCCTGAACAATGCTATTTTTTTTTATTTTTTAACATTTTATTATACCACTGTGAGATATACAATTACAACGCTGTTCACGCTTGGATGTTTCGGTCACACAGCGTTCCAGCACCCCCGCCCTCCACCAGTGCCCCTCAACCACCACCCATGTCCCCAATTCCCTCCCCCTCCCACATCCTGCCTAAATGGCAGGTTCTTTATCTCCTCTCTCTCTCCCTCTCTCTCTCCTCCTTCTCCCACACATTGTGGGTTGCACTCACGCACACTTAGAAGCCATCATTTGCATTTTTTTTTGTCTGTATTTAATGCTCAGTTCTATGTTGGTATCAGACCTTTAGACTTTTATTCACACATTGAACAATGCTATTTTGGCTTAGAAACTAGACATCTAAGGCCGCCAAAAAATAGGCCCATCTAAGGTCACCAAGAATAGGCCCATCCAAGACCAAGAAACAGGCCTGGTCATGGCTAAGACTCCAGAGTAAATGCACATAAACATGATGATATATGCCAGGAGCCTACTTGCCACATGGCCACCTCAATATCTGCTTCGTGTCTGCTTTGCTTGAAAAGGGAATAGAGAATGAGAATGTGGATATGTATTTTTAGAGTTTGTACAAAAGTATAAAACCTAAGGGTTGAAGCAAGACGGTGCCTGCTAAAGGGGTCCTCAGAGCTGAGCTAATAAACTTTCCTTTATCTACATTTCTGTTTCTGGAGAGTCTGTATTGAGCAATGGCCTAAGATTAAGAACGTTACAAATCATAGTTCTCTAATAATTTTTTTTAAAGAAAGCCACCAGAATCTCCTCATCATGGGAAGACTCTCCCTTGTTGTAAACAGTTGAGGAAACCCCTGAACCTCCACTGCTGTTTGTCAGCCAGTTTGTCATCCATATCCCCTCCATCCTGGGGCTATAGCTCTTTCTGCACCCTTGACTGTTGACTGTACACTGACTTGTTTTAATATGCTCTCTGCCTCATGTTACAATTTATGCACACGCCTTGAAGCATAACGTGAAAGGTGGCTTGGCCACAGAGCGTTTGACTCTCT
Source organism: Cryptotis parvus (assembly GCA_021461705.1). Classification (NCBI taxonomy): domain Eukaryota; kingdom Metazoa; phylum Chordata; class Mammalia; order Eulipotyphla; family Soricidae; genus Cryptotis; species Cryptotis parvus. The sequence continues at coordinate 62,781 of JAJIBD010003311.1, read as the reverse complement.
GGAGATCCAAGTTTACTAGTTCAGAACGGGATGGAGCAAGTTGGAGGCGCGGCTCAGGAATCAGCCTCACTGAAGCCAGGGAGGAGCCTCACTTAGGTTCTGCTTGCTGGCACTAGCCTGACTCAGATCTGAGCGCTGACTCCTGCTCCTTCGCAGCCCACGCGCCACCAGTTGGGGCCCTTCTAAGCCCACAGCGTTTCTGGGACTCTCAACTTCATTGGGGACTCTAAAGTGCATGGTTCTAAGAAGGCTGAAATACCGCGTCAGGAGCCCGCCCTGCAGCTGAGCTTCTGCAGCGCTAACACCTTCCCCAGACTGTAAGGCTCCGGGCTTCCACACACGAGGCCACCCGCTACTTCAACCACCCAGGAGGCAGCAAACCCAAGGCTCCCTTAAGCAGCCAGAACCAGGGGTAGGGTTTCAGGAAAAACCCTCCCCCTCCCAAGCAGGTAAAATCAACTATTCCCCGCCCCAGCACCCCCTGTCCCCAGCCTAGCAACACTCTTGCTCAGAAAGGGCTTATTGAGCAGGGAAACCAGCATCCAGCATCCTCCCGGATAGCTGCAATCTGCATCCAGGCTCCAGAAGACCAAACGCTCACCAACCCCCAGCGCAGAGCCTTCCAGGAGGCTGCAGAGGAGAAAAAGCCCAAGAGCCTACCAAGGAGACAGACGTCCAGATATTAGCATATTTACCTGCCAAGTGCCCAGGCCCACGATGGGCATTTTGGCTTTAGTAATGAGTTCCACGAAGGTTGCCATGGTGAGTGCGGAGCGCGCGGAGCCTGCGGCCAGCCAGCCGGGCAGCGTTAAATACGCCTGTTTTAGAGGGAGGAGCCTGGGCGGGGCGTTCTCAGAACTTTATTATGGTACTAAAAGTTAGCTGACCAGCCCGGTGATTTTGCAAATGAGCTTTGTCATTTCAGTTTAAAGTCCAAAAATAAAATTTTTTTCAAAGTTGTAATCTTATGGCGTGGTGTATGAATTACTCTGGAGAGAGAAGCTTGAGGGATTTTGACAACGCATGTTTTTTTCTATTGCTTGGATAATAGGAAATGAAAGTGAATATAAAGTGGCCTAGAGCACGGGGCTAGGGCGCTTGCCTTGGGGGGACCCGAGCTGGTTTGATTCCCTGCGCCTCATAAGTGCCCCCCCACCGACCACTGCCAGGACTGGTCCCTGAGCTCCGAGCCAGGAGTAGATCCTGAGCGCAGCCATGTGTAGCCAACAGAATATCCTTCCGTCCCTGGCAGCCTAATTGCTCTATATTGGCAATTTGTTTTTCCCAGAATGGGTAATTATCTGTGAATATTCTAGAAAGGGTATTTAGAAGCTAATCTTGCTATATATTTTATTTAGGATTTGGTGGGTTGACCAACTATTTAACAACGAAGCTCTTTAATTCTTGCTATCTTTTTTAAAATTAATTTTTGTGACTATAGAATGATAGAAGTTTTTGTTACAGAAAAACTTGGGGGTTATTATAAATGAGGAAATATAAGTCTTTAATATTCTCATTATTCAATATACTGTTGCCAGAGGTTTCATCTGTCAGTTTTCCCCCTCTCTCTCTCTCTCTCTCTCTCTCTCTCTCTCTCTCTCTCTCTGTCTCTCCCTCTCTCTCTCTTTTTCTCTCTATCTCCCCCTCTAACAGTTATCATGAGGGGATATAACCTGCTAGAGGAAGATGCTTCCAACACGCTTTTCCCTCTATGCCATTCAAACATCGATCTTAATTATTTTTAATCAAAAAATGAGTTTTTATTCCCCCATAATGAACTCAGGAATGCCTAATTCAGAATTTACCTCACAGGAAGAATAATCCAGGCCCAAATCTTGGTCTTGCCTAAACTAACACAGACAAAACCTCTGTGATCAGGTGAGAGGGGTGATTCTAAACTAGCAAATTCTTTCCATCACCATCACCAGCTGTAGTAACAGTAGCAGTAGTTTGGGTAGTGGCAGTAGTAGTAGTACAACTAGACCCTATGCTGCACAGTATTAGATGAATTAACATAACTCGTTTACTCAATTAACATAACTCACATGTATCACTTCATCTATTCTTCAAAACGAACCCGAGAAGGTAGGAATGTGGGATCAGTTTCCCTGAACGGATTCACTTCTATGTCTGCCCAGAATAGCTGCATCTACTAAATGTCACCTTATTCTCAGGAGATGAAGGTCAACTAAGTGTGGCCTCTGGAGTAACCGGCCCATTATTCAGGAATGTAGTTTTTTTTTCAGTGAGGAACAGCCAAAGATTTGGAGGTCACGAGGAAGCTCTTGTCCTTTTCTTGGTTTTTGCCCTTTTCCTAATCAAAGAAGCAATTTCCCCCTCCTTTTTATGGCCTAGAAGAATGATGTTGCAGGGAGAAGTACTATACAGGTGTGAGTTTATGGGTTAGCATAAGCTTCCTATCTGAGACATCCATCCTTTCACCCTCAGAGTCAAGTCATCCTCCTGTTTGCTATGGGACGTTGCCTCATGGTCATTCACACAGGGCAGATAATCACACAGATGCTCACTAATTTTCTTTAGGATTTGCTACCATATAAAATTTCCATTTGTGAGGAATTATATTAATTCTTCTTTTTGGCTAATTTGTCTAACAAAAGAAGAACCCAAAGGGAAGGGAAGTTCACCCCTGCACCCAACAGTACTATCTATGATTCCTCATTTACCGGAAGAGGAAGAGTCTCCCATGGTTCTAGGGAAGCTCTCTCTGGCATCTCCATCAGCAGCCGAGGAGCCTTCAGTGACTCTTACCTATTGACCACGTTTCTCTAAATGAATTCATTATAAATGGCTTGGGGATGCCCATCTGCTCCTCTTCCTCTATGGAAGCTCATTATGTTACCTACCCGCCATGAATGAGATCTTCATTCAGGTTCATCAGCTAGTTGACATGTCACTCCTTGGGAGATGTTAACATCATCATGCCAGAAAACTTAGGGCTTGCCTTTTGCAGACATTCTCCCATATAATTCATTAAAATATACCATTATGCATCCATGTTCATAGTAACCCAATTCATAATAGCTAAAAGAGTAGAATCAGCCCAAATGTTCATCAAGGGATGAGCAGGTAGAATGCGGTATATACACACAATGGGGCATGTTATTCAGCTCACCTAGGTTGGATTCCCCAACACACCATAAGGCCTCTAAGCAATGCCACAAGAGACAACTATGCACAGGGCCAGGAAACCAATTCCAGTACTAATCCCAGGCATGCTTAGACAATATTGTCTGATCTCATTATCAACTGGTGCAAATGTCTAAATGTTTTCCAGTTCAGAAGGAATACATGTGTTATTTTTTACAATAGGAAAGTCTAGTTTTGGGGGCTGGAGCGATAGCCCAGCGGGTAGGGCGTTTGCCTTGCACGGCCGGCCTGTTCCGGCCTGGGTTCGATCCCCGGCATCCCATATGGTCCCCCTGAGCACCGCCAGGAGTAATTCCTGAGTGCAGAGCCAGGAGAAACCCCTGAGCATTGCCGGGTGTGACCCAAAAAGCAAAAAAAAAAAAAAAAAAAAAAGTCTAGTTTGATGATACACAATGATCTACAATAAACAACATAGATCATTCAACCTTGTAATTTAGTTTAGGAGGGGGTTGTGGTATAGGGTCATCTGGAGAGTAAGAGCAACAAGAATTTAGGGACAAGATGACCAGATGTGAAAACTGTTAAACTTGACTTTTCTTCTTATAAAACCATATTCTGATGGGAGAGGTCTCTTAGGAATGGGTTCCAAGAGGGCAACGGGGGATGAACTCTTGGGTTTCTGAAGATGTGTCTATTTCCTGCACAAATAGATGTTCCTAAATTTCAGTTGACATCTTTGTTCATTCATGTACACATTTTTGGATCAGGTGCATGTATTGTTTTTCTTGGCAAACATGTCAGACAAAATGATATATGGATTTATGAAGTTCTCTGGATTTATCTCCATTCCTCAAACCCAGGCTTCATGTTTACATGATGAAGACATTCTTTAATAATGTGGAAAAGGGGTGGGGAGAGATACAAGGGCAGGTAGGTCACTATCCTTGCACATAACCTACCTGGGTTTGATCCCCAGCAACCCATATGGGCCCCTGAGCTCAGCCAGGAGTGATTCTTTTTTTTTTAATTTTTTATTTTTACCATTACAAAGATATACAATTAAAAAGTTCATATTTGGGTTTTGGTCATACAGTGTTCCAACACCCATCCCGCCACCAGTGCCCATCTCCCACCACCAACGTCCCCGGTTCCCTCCCCCTCCCCCAGCCCTCCTCCATGGCAGGTTCTTTATTTCTTTCCATTTCTCTCTCTTTCTCTTTTATTTTCCCTCCAGACTATGGATTACAGAACATACATTAAAGGGTTGTCATGTGTATCTTTTTGCCTCTGTTTAATGCTCAGTTCTAGGTTGGCATTAGTACCCTTAACAATTGTTAGCACACTGTTCCATTTTCTGTCTTACCTAGCCTCTGAATCCCACACGTTTGTGATAATTTCCACCTTTGACAAGACCTCCTGATATATGTTTCACTTGACCTTGGATATTGGTATCATAATATGTACGTATATATTTATGTTGTGCAGATAAATGCAGTCATTCTGTATCTGTCTCTCTCCTTCTGGCTAATTTCACTCAACATAATCTTCTCCATGTCCATCCATTTATAGGCAAATTTTATAACTTCATTTTTCCTAACAGCTGCATAGTATTCCATTGTGTAGATGTACCAAAGCTTTTTTATCCAGTCTTCGATTTTCGGGCACTCTGGTTGCTTCCAGATTCTGGCTATTGTGAATAATGCTGCTATGAACATAAAAGTAGGGATGGTGTTTCCACTGCGTATTTTTGGTTTCCCAGAGTAGATAGCCAGGAGTGATTCTTAAGCACAGAGCCAGGAGTACGCCCTGAGCACCACATGGTGAGGCCCAAACACCAAATAACAACAACTACTAAAATGAGTAACTTTCTACTCCATCTTTTTCCTTTCTTTATCCTCTATTTTGCTCTTTATATCTCTTTCTCTCATTTTTTTCTCTCTCTTCCTGCCTTCAGTGAGGACTTATGAACTAGAAAACCCCCCAGTCATGGCTAATTTTAAAAGCTTGCTACAATAAAAAAAAAAAAGATAGTCTAGTTCATGGTGTTTATTAAATTGGTAACTCATAAAAACTTCTACTGTGTTGTTTCATTTTTCACTGGAGTTGGTGGAATATGTTTCATTTACCCATACAAGGAGGGGGATGAAATGGATAGAAGTCAAGGCCAAGAAGCATGCTTTTCCATAAGAGAAAAAGAGCACACACTCGTTTTCTGCCAAGGACTATTCTCTGTTTATTTGTGGAATATTTGATGTTTGTGAATCATTGAAAAATACCAGAAATGCTTTCCCGTCTGTTCTGTCCCTATCTAGTCGGAAGTGAAGCCTCTCCCTCCTGAGTGCCCACAGCATGGACAGCAGAGCTTAGTCTCTCCTGGTCTCTGTCTCAAAGTTCCAGTCCCCATGGAACTGCCATCTGTGTGATCGGTGCCTTTTGTTTCTCCAAATCCAGCTTCTTAGCCAAGCCTAGAAATACTCTCATTTTCCCCAAGTCTATGCCTGCTCCTCAATTTTTATTTTTTTGCTTTTGGGGGGATCACACCGGCAATGCTCAGGGGTTATTCCTGGCTCTGCTCGGGAACCATATGGGATGCCGGGGATTGAACCAGGGTTGGCCACATGCAAGGAAAATGCCCTACCCACTGGACTATCGCAACAGCCCCTGCTCCTCAATTCTGACCAGCCTCTTATGATTTTCTTTCTTTTTTTTTTTTTTTTTTTTTTTGGGTCACACCCAGCGATGCTCAGGGGTTTCTCCTGGCTCTGCACTCAGGAATTACTCCTGGCAGTGCTTGGGGGACCATATGGGATGCCGGGATCGAACCCGGGCCGGCACAGGCCGGCCGCGTGCAAGGCTAATGCCCTACCGCTAGGCTATCGCTCCGGCCCCTCTCTTATGATTTTCTAACAGTCTGCTTGCCCAACTCTTTTCAGGAACACCTTGCCCAGGGGTCCTGTCTTAACCTAGCAGCTCCACGGATGAGTTCCTTTCCAACTGAACCACAGCTGTGGAGCAAGGCCATGAAATCAGGTTCAGTTGGTACAAAAGATGAATTTATGCTGACATTCATATTTTCTTCTGAGTTTAAAATAAAGTAGAACCATCTTTGTTGGTCTCTGAAAATATCCTGAGTCCTGGGTGATAGATCTTTTGAGGATCATGACTCTGTGCAGCCTGCACCTAGCTCATCCCAGGTGAGATAGCCTTATCCTTCTGACTTTAATTTCATTCATAGAGTTAATTTTTCCAACAATTTAGGGTTTCACTTCACTTGTATCACTTGTCTTCCCATTGATCATCGATTTGCTTGAGCGGGCACCAGTAACATCTCCATCCGTCCTGTCATGTGCTAGTGTAGCCCGAGGGCATTTGCTCACTCCAGGAACATGAAGAGCCTCAAACCATTCCTTCAGGTCATGGAAATGAGGTCTATAATTGTTACTGTTTTTTTGGCATATCAAATACAACACGGGTAGCTTGCCAGGCTCTGCTGTGCGGGTGGAATACTCTTAAAAACCATTTTATTGATACTTTCCAAACCATATTTATAATTAACAATATTGATTATATTCTCATACTTATGTTATTCCAACACCACACCCATCACCAGAATGCCCTTGTCCCTCCACCAGTGAACCAAGGATCTCTCCCAACAACCTTCCTTGCATGTAAGCTCAATTCTATAAGACAAAAAAGCTCCAGTTCTGATGACTTTTTCCATTAGTTGTCCCTTACTATGTTTATTTATATCCTACCTATGAGAGAGATAATTTTGTTATTATTATTTATTGTGGAGGTGATGACACCTATAAATATATGGATGATTAAAGCCAAACTAAATTTAGCTTTAGTTTAAAGCTGAAATTCCACAAAATTTTCAATCAATAGCTTGAAAAAATTTCCCCTATAACTATATCTTTCTCTTTTATGGAGACATATAATTTTTTAAATGAATAGTGTAAATAATTTTATTCATACTTAAAATAATATGAAATAGGTAAATTCTACAAATATACAATTTAGTAAGAGTGATGAGAATGGAACTAAGAAAATGTTAAGGGAAAATATGAATAGTCTTCTAAAAAAATAAAAGTGTGTTTTATCCTAAAATGGGACAGAGGCTTTACCTTAGAAAGTATTCTGTTATTGATATGTTTTTTATGAACTAAAACTCAAAGTTTATTAGGGTTCTCTAAGGTCTCTAAAAGCCACTGTGATTTTTCTGTGTTTCTGAGCAGCATGTGTTTGTTTCCATAGTGAGAAGACACCCACACAAACCAGCATTTCTTACTTCCTCTCCCTGCCAACAAATACATGGAGTATCTAAGTACACTGAATCTTTACTGCTTTGTAGTTAATGCCATTATGTGATGCAAATAGGGTGGAATAAGCTTCCTTTCCTTTTCTACTTCCATTCACTCCATTTTCTGCTAGTGAATCAGAGTTATACAGTCTTAGAAAGTAAAATAAGAGTTTCTGTTTAGTCATCATGAATCGACAACTTCAGCATAATTGATAGTCAGGTTTTTGTCATACTATGATTAAGTAAGAGTCTTAGATTACACTATAATAAAGACTTCAGTTTGGTCATAGTGAATCAGTAAATTCAACATAGCTCAAAGCTGGGGAGCTGAGTATTTCTGTAAAGTAAAATGAAGGATGGACAGACTCTTGCCTTGTGCCTGTTTTCCACTATGAACAGGGGATAAGAAATGGTGAAGAAGGGACCTGAGCTATAGGGCGCTTGCCTTGCATGCAACCAACCTGGGTTCAATCCCCATCATCCTAGGTTCCCCGAGCACCTAGGAGTGATCCCTGGGTGCTGAGTCAGGAATAATTCCTGAGCACCTCAGAATGTGGCCAAAACACACAGAAAAAGAGAAAAAGGCCATGGGTTGGTGCAGGCTGGTGGGGATGGGGGGTGGGAGAAAGGGAGAAGTCGAAGAGCATTATCTGCATTTTGAAAGTAACTATCCCTGCTTCAGTTTAAAGATGGCCAAATCTTAAACAGATATAAGTCAACTGTGACGAGTTGGATGGCAAGTATTCCCTGAGCCTGACAGATGTGTGGCTTGTATGCATTTTATTTTTCTGTTTTCACATTTTCTTACTTTTGATGACTTAGATGCAAAGCAAAGGATCCTGACATAGCTCATTCGAATCAACCGTAAGGTATTTTAGATGTGAGAAGGAAATCTTCATATAGTCTGTTAAGATTAAAGCATCTGCTTAAATTATAGTAATGGATGTATCTTATAATCTAGTGCAGGGGCATCTTTATGGAAGCACATATCAGGGCACTTAGCAGTGCCTAAGTGCTTTCCCTGGTCCCCTGCCTCAAAGGTCCAGCCCCCATGGAACTGCTGTCTGTGAAAGGTTGGGCAGAACAGCTGTGGCTCCATCTTGAAGCACAAGACCCATATTGTGCCTCAGGGTCATGAGTTTACAACCTCGTGAGAACATGCCAGACCCCAAGGGCATCGACATAAAATGCACAGGTAACACAGATGATTCAGATAAATGTATGAAGTCAAATTTGACCTTTTTTATTTTATAACAGAAAACAGAATGCACTAACTACTGACTACCCAATTTGCTTCTGTACTTTTGCTTTGGCTTAGATAAAAAAAAAAAAACAGGCCCTTAGAGTGTATTAAATACAAAGGCTTCAGTGACTCAGGGTTCCAGGTCCCTAAGGCTTGTGAACCCTCAGTCCTCAGCGGAGTCTCTAATGCTTGGACTCTTTACTGCTGGCTCCAAGTCCCTCTCCTTAACTTGTACGTTCTCTGTGCTGGACTCTCTGAGTCTCTGGCTCAAGGGTCCTTAATGCTGAGCTCTAATAAACTCTGTATATTTATATTTTCTGCTTCTGGAGAGTCTGTTCAAGCAACAGTACTGTTATTAAATTCTATGTGTCTTGTGATAGTGAAAAGTATAGTATTCCTTTTTGTTTGTTTTGTGGTCCATACCCTGCTCAGTGCTTATAATTTTGTGAACTGGCAAGCTGAGCTGGACTTGGTTGATAAGGTTGTCTCAGTTCAGATCCCCACAGAGTGAATTATGGGAGAGGGAAAGTGGAAGACTACTACAAATTTTTTTTAAAGGAGGGGCTGGAGCGATAGTACAAAAATGGGACTATTTCAGGACCCATATCTCTGGTGTGTACTATCTCTTTAAAATTCTGCTATTAGCTACAGTTTTGTCCTTGAAGTGTTTCTCTGACAAAGACAACCCAGTTCTTTGAGTGGAAGCTACTTTCACTTTTTTTTTTTCTGGATCCAGAAGAGCTAATCTCATCCCAGCTTAAGTCCCACAGCTCTCCTGAATCTCCAGGGTGTCTGGGGTTCATTTCCAGGCCAAATGGATGTAGGTATGGCCAACATCCTATATCTATAAGCACCTTGGGAGCGGCAGGATAATTGTCCATACTGAACTAGATCTCACCCAGATCCTCCGTTACTTCCCGTGGGGTTGAAAAATAGCAGTTGCTCAGGGCCAGAGCACGGCGGGTGGGGCATTTGCCTTGTACATGGCCAATCCGGGTTTGATCTCCAGTATCCCATATGGTCCCCATGAACCATGAGGAGGTGATTCCTGAGGCCAAAACCAGGAGTAACCCCCTGAGCATCACTACATATGATCCCCAAACAAAACACAAAAGGAGAGCATTTGCTCACCAAACCTTCCTGTCAACTGGGGTGGCTCCACAGTTTTTTGTCCTCCGGGAGGCTCAAGAGAACTTGGTCACAAAGCAGAAACATGGCTGGGGGCTACACTCAACAGAAGCTGGAGCTCACTCATGTGCTTGACCTCAGGCAGCCAATGTTAAAACAGAGGACCAATGACAGTAATGAGATGAGACCATTGAACTTAGAAACTACATTTGAGCAAAGGAAGGAAAGGGTGAGGAAGTTGGGACATGGGGATCTCTTTAAGTAGAATGGTGCATCAATGAAAATTCTTCTTTATATATTCTCTGAGTTAGGAGGACAGGTGAGTATTCTTCATTGGGTTGAAGGCTTGCAAATTGGTAAGACAAAGGTTCTGGGAAAGAGTTGGATGTTTGAAAGAGTTGACTTCCACTTTGTTTTGTCAAAGCAAGTCCAAAGGTTAACACAGATTTAACAAGTCAGAAAAGAAATCTTGGGCTGGAGCAATAGTACAGCAGGCAAGGCATTTGCCTTGCCCAGCCCAATCTGAGTTTTATCTCTGGCATTGCATATGGTCCCCCAAGCACCGCTAGGAGTAATTCCTGAGTGCAGAGGTGGGAGGAACCCCTGAACATCGCCGGGTGTGACCCAAAAAGACCTTGATGAGGCTTTATTGCAAAGATTTTGTGACTATTTTTGATCAACCTCAAGAGGTTTAAATAAGAGCTTTGAATAATTATGTTCTAATTTCATGGATTTACTTTTCAAGAAAAGAGATTTCTCTTTTATTCAGCCTGAGGAATATATATTCTTTATAACACATTTAGCTCTGTCGAATAAATACATACATAAATCAATCGATACAAATGGAGAGAAATTGAAGTAAAGAAACAAGGATGGTTGTTCATCCCCTCTGACATTTCTGCATTAATTGACCTGAGCAAGAGAGGGGTAAGCAGCAGCTAATGTCTGTGAGAAAAGAGTTGGGGAAATAGTAATTCTAGCATGGTGGGGACAGAGAACTTTCTAGGAAGAACTTTCTGCCCTGTGATTGCGACCGTGTGTGATCAGGCAGAAATTGTTTCTATTTATTTGTGGGTTTTTTCTCCTATCATAAGAATGCAAAGAGGAAGAAATCTTGTCTGTCTTGTTCACCCCATCATCCTGTTGGTCAGAAACCCAAGTGCATAGGAGAGATTCAATTCAGATGCCCCAAATAAATGCATGAATAGCATGAATGATTATGTTGGATGAAATATTCTGAACTTTTCCTTCAGAAACAGTCCCTATAGACACTAGCAATCCTCGGCCCCCTGTTAGAATACTTTCCTTATATCCATGGAGGACAGCAGACATCAGTGTGTTCTCAACCATCACAGGTCTCTCAAGAGGAGCAGCCTGCAGGTGAGGAATCTGTTTCAATTTACTCCTGCACGACAAACGTTTCTGAAGCCAGAAGTGTCGTCACTGTGCCAGAAACTGGACGGCCAAGGGTCTTATCCCAAGGTCAAAGGGGAGGGCTAAAGTGGGCTCTTGAACCTCGTATGGGTAGAAAGGCTCATGTCCACCACAAATTACCCTGTAACTTTGGCCTGTCAAAAACAGATAGCTATGGGGCTGGAGCCATAGCACAGCAGGTAGAGCGATTGCCTTGCACACGGCCCACCCAGATTTAATCCCCGGCATCCCATATGGTCCCCCAGTACTACCAGGGGTAAATCCTGAGTGCAGAGCCAGGAGTAACCCCTGAGCATTGCTAGGTGTGACCCAAAAAAGCAAAAAAAAAAAAAAAAAAAAAAAGACTGATAGCTATGAAGGGAAGGGCTGTGGCCTTTGGGTAGCCTTGTTACAGAGCACGCCCACTCCACAGGTAAAGGTCCCACCCCACTCAGTAGAATAAGGAGCCCAGTGGGCAGGAGGTCAGACCCAGGAAGGTCTAGTCTGGCACAACGGGGTTGTGGTTATTAAGCCCTCGTTTGTACCTTCAAGACTAGTGAGGCCTGGGAATTTAGCTCAGGCATGATTTGGATTCCAGCGAAGATACATGCCAGCCCAAGGAAAGCCTTGATAGTATTTGGTTAATAGTCAAAAGCAGATGGTCTTTATAAATGGCTCAGGAAAATTCTTGAGAAGAAAACAAGTGAAAAGGCTGAGTGAGGTGGTCCATGGGTGACTATTTTGAGTTTCAGGGAAAGCTGATAAAGGGAATTCCTAAGAAATTTTTTTTTTAATTTTTTATTTTTACAATTACAAAGATATACAATTAAAAAGTTCATATTTGGGTTTTGGTCATACAGTGTTCCAGCACCCATCCCGCCACCAGTGCCCATCTCCCACCACCAACGTCCCCAGTTCCCTCCCCCCCTCCCCAGCCCTCCTCCATGGCAGGATCTTTATTTCTTTCCCTCTCTCTCTCTCTTTCTCTTTTCCTTCCCCTCCAGATTATGGATTACAGAACATACATTAAAGGGTTGTCATGTGTATCTTTTTGCCTCTATTTAATGCTCAGTTCTAGTTTGGCATTAGTACCCTCTACAATTGTTAGCACACTGTTCCATTTTCTGTCTTACCTAGCCTCTGACTCCCACACGCTTTGTGATAATTTTCGCCTCCTAAGAAATTTTTAAAATTCTGTTTTATTCTCCCAAGTACCAATGAGACCACATATACTTCCTTTACCTTTCACAGATTTGTTCTTACCCCATTCCTTGGCCAAGCCCTGACTCCTGGCTCACGGATTTCAAAAAAACAGAATCCATTCAACTACCAAAGAATCTTCCCTCACTTACAACATTCTGCTCCAAAGCCATGCCCAAACACAAACACTGACCCTCAAGAGTGTCAGTGAACAAGCATTAAAGCTCCATCTCGCTCCCCCATGTACATTTATGATATCCTCTTTCTCCCCTTGGTTCCTCCATCCAACGAGATGTATTTTTGCTCTGTGTGTTTGGTGTGGAATCAGGATCAACTATAGTTGAGGGTGTGGGAGAGAAAACAACTTTGAGAAAATTCCTAGGCTTCACATGTTCAATGCCTCCTCTCTCCCTTGGAGTCAGCAGCAAACTCTCTGGAAGACTTTTTAAGGTTATAAGGCAAGTCTTGGAAAAGTCCAGGTCCCAGGAGCAAACCACCATTCTCCAAGAACCTATTAACCACGGACTAGTCTAAAGTATCAACCTAACTTACTTTCCCAACAAGCCCTACAGGATCCACTAACCCTTACCTGAGAAGTGAGGTGGTTTGGGATGGGAGTTTGGACAACATGAGTCCACCATCGCCTCAACTTGCTAGGGCCCTGAGTAAGTTCTTTTTTCTCACAACTCATCTTACCAGTACCTGGTGAGCACCAGAACTTGGGTTTGGTAACATGACCCCCATCTGAAATAAGAAATCAAGAAAACATAATTCTGAACCAAAGCTGCATACAGGTGGTGAGAAGTTTCATAATAAATTCATCAAAAGGACAAATTTGCCTTGCCCTCTTTCCCGGGAGAAGAGAGTGAATCAAGGTCGCTTCCTTCTATGATACATTCCTGCAGGTCTGCTACACTTCTGGTACATCTTCCTCATGCTCACCGAAGAAAGGCTGGAACCCAGAAAGGAGGTGACCTCAGCCCTGGCACCAGCCATGTAGTCCTTCCATTCCCCACACATTCCAGTTCTTATTACCGCCACCCTCCCCGTTTTCGTTGTCTCAATCACTCTGAAAAATCTCACACACAATGCTCATGTTCAACCTCCTCTCCCTCTGTCGCCAAGTCCAAGACTAACACTGGAGACAAGGGTTGGTGTGACGGCTGAAACAAGAAGACCTCCAATACCTGAATAAGCCTATCACCATTGAGGAAATAGAAACAGTAATTAAAAGACTTCCCAAACACAAAAGCCCAGGTCCAGACGGATTCCCTAGTGAACTCTACCAAACCTTTAAGGAGGACCTACTGCCAGTCCTGTTCAAGCTCTTCCAGGAAATAGAAGAAACAGAAACACTCCCAAACAGCTTCTACGAGGCACATATCACCCTGATACCCAAAGCAGGGAGAGACAACACAAAGAAAGAAAACTACAGACCAATATCCCTGATGAACACGGATGCTAAGATCTTCAACAAAATACTAGCAAACAGAATCCAAAGACTCATCAAGAAGATTATACATCATGACCAAGTAGGATTCATCCCGGGTATGCAAGGATGGTTCAACATTCGCAAGTCAATCAACATAATACATCATATCAATAAGAGAAAAAATAAAAACCATATGATCCTATCAATAGATGCAGAGAAAGCATTTGACAAGATCCAGCACCCGTTCATGATTAAAACCCTCCAGAAAATGGGAATTGAAGGGACTTTCCTCAAGATAGTTACAGCCATCTACCAAAAGCCCACAGCGAGCATCATTCTCAATGGGGAAAAGTTGAAAGCCTTCCCCCTGAGATCAGGGACAAGACAAGGTTGCCCACTCTCACCTCTTTTATTCAATATAGTACTGGAAGTACTTGTGATAGCAATCAGAGAAGAAAAGGACATCAAGGGCATCCAGATAGGCAAGGAAGAAGTCAAGCTATCATTATTTGCAGATGACATGATATTATACCTAGAGAACCCTAAACTCTCTACCAAAAAACTCCTAGAAACAATAGACGCATATAGTAGAGTGGCAGGATACAAAATCAACACGCAAAAGTCGGTGGCTTTCCTATATACAAATAACGAAAGAGAAGAAAGGGATATTAAGGAAACTATTCCATTCACAATTGTGCCACAGAAAATCAAATACCTAGGAATCAACTTACCCAAGTGTGTAAAGGACCTGTACAAAGAAAACTACAAGACACTGCTCCAAGAGATAAAAGAGGACACAAGGAAATGGAAACACATTCCCTGCTCATGGATGGGGAGAATCAACATTGTCAAAATGGTAATACTCCCTAGAGCTCTATACAGATTCAATGCAGTCCCTATGAGGATACCCATGACATTCTTCAAAGAAATTGACCAAACACTCCTGAAATTTGTATGGAACGATAAACCCCCAAGGATAGCTAAAGCAATCCTCAGGAAAAAGAAGATGGGAGGCATCACCTTACCCAACTTCAAACTGTACTACAAGGCAGTAGTAATTAAAACAGCATGGTATTGGAATAAAAACAGACCCGTGGACCTATGGAATAGAATTGAGTATCCTGACACCCAACCTCAAACACATGATCATTTAATCTTTGATAAAGGTGCAACGTGTCTAAAATGGAGTAAGGAAAGCCTCTTCAATAAGTGGTGTTGGGAAAACTGGGCAGCGACATGTAAAAGAATGAATTTGGACCTGTGTCTAACACCATGCACAAAAATCAGATCAAAGTGGATTAAAGATCTCAATATCAGACTTGAATCCATAAAGTACATTGAAGAAAACATAGGAAAAACCCTCCATGACATTGAAGCTAAAGGCATCTTCAAAGATGAAACATCTCTAACAAAGCAACTAGAAGAAAAGATAAATATATGGGACTACATGAAACTAAAAAGCTTCTGCACCTCAAAAGAAACAGTGACTAAGATACAAAAGCAGTCCACAGAATGGGAAAGAATATTCACCCAATACTCATCTGATAAGGGGTTAATATCCAGGATATATCAGGCACTGGTAGAACTTTACAAGAAGAAAACAAACAACCCCATCAAAAAATGGGGAGAAGAAATGAACAGAAACTTCAGCAAGGAAGAAATTCGAATGGCCAAAAAACATATGAAAAAATGCTCATCATCACTAATCATCAGAGAGATGCAAATCAAAACAACAATGAGATACCACTTTACACCACAGAGACTGGCACATATTCAAAAGAACAAGAACAACAAGTGCTGGCGTGGGTGTGGGGAAAAGGGGACACTCATCCATTGTTGGTGGGAATGCCGGCTGGTACAGCCTTTCTGGAAAACAATATGGACATTCCTCCAAAGACTAGAAATTGAACTCCCATTTGACCCAGCCATACCACTCCTGGGAATCTACTCTGGGAAACCAAAAATACGCAGCGGAAACACCATCCCTACTTTTATGTTCATAGCAGCATTATTCACAATAGCCAGAATCTGGAAGCAACCCGAGTGCCCGAAAATAGATGACTGGATAAAAAGCTTTGGTACATCTACACAATGGAATACTATGCAGCTGTTAGGAAAAATGAAGTTATAAAATTTGCCTACAAATGGATGGACATGGAGAAGATTATGTTGAGCGAAATTAGCCAGAAGGAGAGAGACAGTTACAGAATGACTGCATTTATCTGCATAACATAAATATATAGGTACATATTATGATACCAATATCCAAGGTCAAGTGAAACATACATCAGGAGGTCCTGTCAAAGGTGGAAATTATCACAAACATGTGGGAGTCAGAGGCTAGGTAAGACAGAAAATGGAACAGTGTGCTAACAATTGTGAGGGTACTAATGCCAACCTAGAACTGAGCATTAAATAGAGGCAAAAGGATACACATGACAACCCTTTAATGTATGTTCTGTAATCCATAGTCTGGAGAGGGAAGGAAAAGAGAAAGATAGAGAAATGGAAAGAAATAAAGAACCTGCCATGGAGGAGGGCTGGGGGGGAGGGGGAGGGAACCGGGACGTTGGTGGTGGGAGATGGGCACTGGTGGCGGGATGGGTGCTGCTACACTGTATGACCAAAACCCAAATATGAACTTTTTAATTGTATATCTTTGTAATTGTAAAAATAAAAAAAATTTTTAAAAAAAAGGGTTGGTGTGAGAAAAACAGGTTTGCATTTTCAGGGAATGCAATCCGAGAAGGGAGTGGACTTATAATTTAAAAAAACCACCTGAGGGGCTGGAGGCGATAGCCTAGCAGGAAGGGCGTTTGCCTTGCACGCAGCCAGCCCATGCCTGCCTGGATTCGATCCCCGGCATCCCATATGGTCCCCCGAGCACCACCAGGAGTAATTCCTGAGTGCAGAGCTAGGAGAAACCTCTGAGCATTGCCAGGTGTGACCCAGAAAGCAAAAATAATAATAATAATAATAATAATAATAATAATAACAACAACAAACCACCTGAGGGGCCAAGTGAAAGCACAGCGGGTAGGGCGTTTGCCTTGCATGCAGCCAGCCGACCTGGGTTCGATCCCCCGGCATCCCATATGGTCCCCCAAGCACCGCCAGGATTAATTCCTCAGTGCAGAGCCAGGAATAGCCCCTGAGCATTGCTGAGTGTGACCCGAAAAAGAAAAAATTTTTAAAAAATTAAAAAAAAACACCTGTTTCTCAGACTGGGGCTTGGGTTTCTAAAAAGCTTATGGAGAAAGGAGACAAAGCAGAAAAGGGTGGTGGTGGGTAGCTGGGAAGAAGGAGCAAAGCCATGCAGAGTTCAGAGACTCAATGTTCTGATGTAATCACTGTGGCATGTGGACCTGTTCTTTGTAAAACTTAACCCCAGGGTGCAATATTGGCCTTTAGTGTCTGTGTGACGTCCTCAAAAGTTAGACCTTGGTTTGCTCTTCTCTCTCCCCAGTGAGTTGAATCTTAATTTTACATTAAAACACACAGGTGTTTCTTTGTCTGTTTGTGTAGTGGAGCCACGTCTAGTGGTACCAAGGGGCTATTCCAGTGCCAAGCGGCTATTCCGTGCTCAGGAAAGATGGCTGGCAGTATTCAGGATACCCTATGTGCTGCTGGGGATTCAAACCTGGGTCAGTAGTATACAAAACAAGCTCCTAACTCCCTATGTTATTTCTCTCATCCCTAAACGCACAGCTTCTTAGCATTGGGGAAGGACAGAAGCAAGGGGTAAGAACAGGTCTAATAAATCTGTGGGAGAAAAGATGGGATTCTTGTGTCCACTCACTGAAGCTCATCATCAAATACAGAGTTTTTGATCACAGTGTTTCCCGAGATGAACAAAGTGGTAGGTTTTGGAATGATAGGGGTTTGGGGGGGGGGTGGAGGTGGGGGTAATTACCTTGGGTGCCAATGGGAAGCACTTTCTGCTTGTTTGCTCCAAAAATGGTAGATTTCCCAGGGAGGGTGCTGAGGAATTGTTTTCTTTTTCTGAAAATGGGGCTGATCAGTCAATTAAGTTTGGGGACCTCTAGTGTTAGTTCCAACCTATAGTTCTATGCCTCTGAAATTCTTCATATCGCAAGCTGGGCTTTTCAGTCCCACAGTGTCCACTTGATTTCAGAAGAGCAGAGTCACTGGACACCATTGCTAAGCCTTCGCTTCCTTTGCTTGGTCTGTCCTCCTCCTCCCCACTGACATCAGGTCATAGCAGGGACTTCCAAACATGTGATCCCCAGAAAGAATATAGGTTTCTTGGTTCTTGGCACACCCCCTACTCTTTTGCCGCACATAGTCAACTCGACTATTGTAGTGTGAAGGCAACTTTACACAGTAAGTCAATGAATAAGTGTGTCCCAGTGAAATTTTATATGGAGCAAGCATCATTCCAGAGTTGGCTGGCTGGTATGTCAACCACTGAGCTGGGCCATTGTCACACAGGGAAGTGTGACTCCTGCCTAGGGTCAATCCTTTAGACATAGGATTACTTCCACAGTTTGTGTTATTTTGAAAATGATACCATGGAAATTTTTTTATAGTTCTCTGCAAGTACCAAGATGAATTTCTTTAGGGTGATGACTTCAGATTTTTTTTTTTGCAGATGTACACACACAGAATTTGGGAAAAGAATATGCCTATTCACTTTTTATTTTGAATTATAATCTTTTAGTGAAGAAATGTTACAAAATGCAAGATTTTAATAGCAGTTGCTAAAGGATATTCCAGTGTATTAGAAGATTGGTAGACTAACAATATCACTTGTTATTTTTGTAAGCAACAAAGGTAGACATTTTATATAAATCAGTTTTACTGTTGCTTGCGGCCGCGTGGTTCATCTATAAATGCTTTATTTAGAGGTGACTACAAGTGTATGTCTCCTGCATGGCAAGCCTGGCAAGCTGCTCATGTCGTATTTGATATGCCAAATACCAGTAACAATTATATTAGGTCATTCCCATGACCTAATATAATGGTTTGAGGCTCTTTATGTTCCTGGAGCAAGCCAATGCCCTTGGGCTCTACTAGCATGAGACAGGACATATGGAGATGTTACTGGTGCCCACTCTAGCAAATAGATGATGAACGGGAAGATAGTGATAGTGATAGTGACTGTTGTCATAAAATATTCCTGGTAAGTTAATAAAGCAAGATAAGATTTTTTTTTCATTTAGAAACATTATATCTTGCCTTTTCTCTCATTTAATTGCAATTTTGTGTTATCATTCTTTCAGAATTTTATCTCTAGGTATATTTTTTTAGGCCTTTATCATCTATCTCCACAACAAAAAATATTATGATTTTTTTCTTTTTTTAATTCTTTTACTCTCCAACCAAATGTATGTTTTGTTGCATTGGTATGTTATCCAATGAATATAATAATGCTTAGCAGAAAAAAAACTATTTACAGTTATAAATCTAACTTTATTCAGTATCGTACAATATACCTCCTCATCCCCTCTTTTTGTTTTAATAGCAGTGTGTTATTAATATAGCACTGTATCACTGTATCACTGTCTTCCCGTTCATCATCGATTTGCTCGAGCGGGCCCCAGTAACATCTCCATATGTCCTGTCTCATGCTAGTAGAGCCCAAGGGCATCTGCTTGCTCCAGGAACATAAAGAGCCTCAATCCATTCTGGAATGAGGTCTATAATTGTTACTGGTATTTGGCATATCAAATACAACACGGGTAGCTTGCCAGGCTCTGCCGTGCAGGTAGCATACTCTTGTAGTCATCTCTAAGTCCAGCATTTATTGATGAACCGCGTGGCGCTTGCGGCGCATAGCCGGGCTGTGATAGGCTGGTCTGCTGGGTGGAGTTCTGACGAGAGAGAAGTCGGATGTGGAAAATGGAGGCCCTCATGGGAGGGGGGGAGGGGTTGTCTGGTTTGTTGCAAGGTTCTGCTGGGGTGGCGGGCCAGGGCTAGAACCCGCCATCCCTCCTGGGCGCCTCGTGAGCGGCTGGGCACAGGGAGAGCCAGTAGCAACTCTGCCCCATGTCTGTGAGTCTCTGGACCGGCATAACTGAGCCGTATTTAAAAAGACTGCTGCAGGGTGGGTGTCGATGATCCGGGCTGTGATAGGCTGGTCTGCTGGGTGGAGTTCTGATGAGAGAGAAGTCCGGATGTGGAAAATGGAGGCCCTCGTGGAGTGGGGGGTCATCTGGCTTGTTGCAAGACTCTGCTGGGGTGGCGGGCCAGGGCTAGAACCCGCCATCCCTCCCTGGAGCACCTCGTGAGCGGCTGGGGACAGGGAGAGCCAGTAGCAGCTCTGCCCCATGTCTGTGAGTCTCCATTAGTATGGCAACAATTCTTTTTTTCCCCTTCAAATTTTCCCTTCAAATTTTATTGCAACACTTTTAGACATACAATTGTAAGATGCTCATGTCGAGTTTTGGTTCTACAGTGTTCCAACACCTATCCCACCACCCGAACCCATCTCCCATCACCAATGTCCCCACATTCCTCCCCCCCCACACACACCTCAACTGCTTGGAAGGTTCTGTATGTCTTTTCTCTCCTCTCTATCTCTCCCTCCCGCCTACCTTTCCTACACATCGTAGAATGCAGTCTATTAAAGAACATAACTGTTTCTACTAGTTTGATGGACTTAGGGGCCTCATGGTCAGCATCCAGACAGTGATTATGGCGGTTAATGTGGTGAGCAAGTCTCATCCGGCTGCTTCCGAGACCCCCAGAGGTGATGGGCCCACTCCCAAAACCCATCTGTCCACCTGGGTGCCCCATGGTCAGCTGAGCCTGGGGAAAGCCGAGTTCCAGCTTCAATATTGTTTTTTTTCAATCTTTCATTTTCTGTTTCCATAAGATTCAAAAGGTTAGGTAACTTTTTCTCCTGAATCAATATACCATTAGAATGACTATTAAGGCAAAACAATTTTTAAAAAACATGATTGTGATTAAATTTTGCTTAACCATTTAAATATCTAGGCATGACATGGAGAGATAGTACAGCATGTAGAGCATTTGCCTTGCATGCAGTTGACCTGGTTTCAATCCCTGGCACCTTATATAGTCCCCAAAACCTGCCAGGAGTGATCTCTTAACACAAAGTCAGGAAAGACCCTGAGCAGCTCCAGGTGTGCTCCTAAGAACTAAAATAAACAAATACAAATAACCATCTGTAAATTTTCATTGTAAATATATCTGTAAATAAGACCAAAAAATAGTTCTTAAAAAAGGCATTGTGGACCAGAGAGATAGTACATGGGGTAAATCACTTATTTTATGTGCAACCAACATTGGTTCAAAAACCCAGCACCACGTATGGGCTACTGAGCAATGCCAAAGGAAATTCTTGAGGACATAGCCAGAACTAGTCCCTAAGAACAACTGCATATAGCCCTAAACCAAAATAAATGAATAAATGAAAGTATCGTTGATGTATCCATGAAAGCAGTGACAATTAGCATGACAGGCTACAAAAAGTATGTGCTAAATAATAAATTTTTGGCCCTAGGAATTAAACGGGGTTCTAGCCCTGGTAAGATGAAAGCCTACTACTGAGAGTATACCACCCACACAGCAGAGCCTGGCAAGCTACCCGTGTCATATTTGATATGCCAAAAAAAACAGTAACAATGGTCTGAGGCTCCTTGTGTTCCTGGAGCGAGCAGATGCCCTTGGGCTACACTAGCATGCAACAGTATGGAGATGTTACTGGTGCCTGCCCAAGCAAATCTGAACAATGGGAAGACAAGTGATACAAGTGATACAAGTGAAGGAATTAAAAAATGATATGCTAATGCTATTTTATAAAGGTGGATCTAAGGACTCAAAGTTGTCACTTGTCACTTGTCTTCCCATTGTTCATCTATTTGCTTGAGTGGGCGCCAGAAATGTCTCCATTTGTTGGGAATGAGGTCCATTATTGTTATTGTTTTGGGCATATTGAATACACCACGGGTAGCTTGCCAGGCTCTGATGTGGCTCTGGCTTTATCCCAGAGGGCCCAGTCTTTTTCTATGTCTGACCATCAACTATCCAGGGGCCCATGGGGCATAGCCCTGGGTGTAGACAAGCCTGTCTCCTGTCTGCTACCTGCTGACACAGGTGGGCACCGCAGCCACACCTGCAACACCTCAAGGGGCAGGAAAGGACTCAAAGCTAGTTTTATTAATTTACCAGGACTAGTTTATGACAACAGTGAAACTGATTTTTACATGACTGCAAACTCCAAAGCCTCTGTCTTTGCTGCTTGTTGTGTAGCAACAACAACAACAAAAAAAGCTGCAGCCAATCATATATAAGAAATTCTTGGTGGCCCAAAAAAAAAAAAAAAAAGAATTTAAGAAGGAAAAAAGAAAAGAAACTATTTAAGACATTATTTGTATCCTCTAATTCCAAAGAATTTTATACAAAATTGGACACTTCTGATTCCAGAGAGAAAGTATCTTCTGGGATACCTATAGAGAGAGAATAAAGCTGGAACTCAACCAAACTAACTTCCCTAAACTCTCCAATGAAAGACTTTGTTATGTACATTCTCACTATTACACCATTTTTATATTGTTTCCTTGTTTCATAGTTTCCTTGTTCTATACCTCTAGCTCCAGGCACATCTCTTCTACTCCACCGTTCTCCGTGCATTAACATATACCTCAGAGACCTGGGTCCTATGAAAGCAGTATGAGAATGCTATTTGGGTCTCCCAAAGAGGAATTGAAAGAGCTATGCTTGGAATATCACACTTCACTCAAGTGAGAGAAGGAATCCGGAGCTCTGACCTCCGTAACTGTTCCAGAGTCAGGGCGCTGTCTCGTTTGCCAAGGCATTGAAAATCAGATGGGCTGGACATGTAATGCGATTTGTAGATGACCACCAGACTAGAGCCATTACCAACTGTATGCCACAGGATGTCAAAAGATCACGTGGCTGCCCACCTACAAGATGGTCGAGACTTCTTTGTCAAGACCCTGAGTGAACGGTTTGAGGCACTTCGTATACCTGAAGCAACCAGATGCCATTGGTGTCGGGGCGCTCCGCTGGGGTCCCCGACAGTGCCGGGAAGCGAGTTCCCTTCTACCTCCGGGCCGGCGAGGAATGGATGAACACTCAGGAATCCGATGCAGTTTTAAAGGCTTTACTTATCACAGGTTCAGGCATACAAATCAGCAAAAGGAAAAACCCGATGCTTAGGATTCCAGGCTAGAACCCCAGCCACGTGTAGGCCAAGATGGCGACCACCACGTGTAAAACTTCCAAGGGGAATAAACGCTCACAAGGAGAGACCCCCACAGGGAAGAAGACCGGGAGAGCTGGAACCGGCTAGTTTATACCCCCCCCCCGCAACTCAGACCTTCCTCCCATTGTTATGGAAAGCAGGGAGAGTCCAATGCCCTTAGGTAATCCCCTCCCTGCATCTCACCTAGGGCCTTTACTGTGCTAATGTTTTGAGCCAGGAAGGCCTTTGAAATGTAGAGAAGGGGGTTTCTGAGATGGCATGTCACTGTACCAAAGATCAACACCAATGCCAGTTAAATATTTCTCCAAGCCTTCACAAGTCTCCTCTACTTCATTGTAGTTTTATATTTTATCAGGGAGCCATGCTTGTTTGTTTGGAAACAAACAGCATTTCTCTCTGGTCTAATTACTTAGGGTGTCCTTACGTGGCCAGGCTAATATGCTGGTAAGATCTAGCTAGTCCCACGATGATTGTGATAGCATGGGAGAATATTTATACCAGCTAGTACAGCATACATGGTCGGATAAACTGCCACATTTAGACTACCCCCTTATCTACGAAGTGATTTGCGGGAGGCAATCCAGAGCAGATACAGCGGCCCTTAGGAGTCCTGCAACAATTGGGCTACACTGGCACGTGATAGGGTCAAATGGAAATGTTATTGGCACTCGCTCAAGCAAATCGATGTCAAGTGATCAAGTGAATAAGTGATCCTTGTTCTATAATAACCTGTTCTATTTGGGATCCCATAAATCTTAGCATTTAAGCCTTTAAGCCCCATCTAGTGGTGGAACCTGCGGTCTTTTAAAAACTTGAGGGCAAGCTCTACCCAGAAATTAATGTGTCAAAAAACTCAGGTAAGCAGGTTTTGTGACTGAAATCTCCAGGCTTTCAGAGAGTCAGGGATGGGCTACCTCTCCCATCCCACTGTTCTTCCAGAAGGCCCTGCACTGCACCCATGAAACTCCTCAGGCACCAAATAATCTCATCCACCAGTCAAGATCCAGAGACTCCTATATAAATCTCGAAAGAAACCAATAAGTGGCAGAGATGCTCCTGGTCCCTGTGCCAGGCTAAATCAAGGGGGCACCCCAGAGGGAGACAGATTTGGGTCTGGCCCAACCTAACAGAGCCCAGCAGCTGAAAACCTCCACACACCACAATAACCACCATGTACAAGGCCAGACTCCACTGCTTGGATGAGCTCCACCCAGAAATTAAGTTGTTGAAAAACTCAGGTATGCAGGTTTTGGACTGAAATCTCCAGGCTTTCACAGGGTCAGGGGTGGGCTACATCCCCCCAATCTCTTTATTCTTCTGGAAGGCCAGGCAGTCATGCTCATGTACCACCACCAAGTTAAAAATTTCATCCAATGTTATCACCCATTTTAAAATTTGGGAATTCCTGGAGCCTGTGCAACATCTCAAACACTACTATACTGATATACCAAGTAGCACACCACATTTAATATATGTAAAACATCACCGTCTTCCTGTTCATCATCGATTTGCTCAAGCGGGCACCAGTAACATCTCCATATGACCTGTCTCATGCAAGTAGAGCCCAAGGGCAGCTGCTTGCTCCAGGAACATAAAGAGCCTCAAACCATTTCATAAAGTCATGGGAATGAGGTCTATAATTGTTACTGATAATTGTTACTGGTATCCGGCCCAGGTATGCTGATCCAGAGACAGACATGGGGCAGAGCTGCTACTGGCTCTCCCCATGCCCAGCCAGCCGCTCATGAGGCACCGGGAGGGATGGCAGGTTCTAGCCCTGGCCTGCCACTCCAGCAGAGCCTCACAACAAGCCAGACAACCCCCACTCCATGAGGGCCTCCATTTTCCACATCCGGACTTCCCCCCTCGTCAGAACTCCACTCAGCAGACCAGCCTATCACAGTCTGACTCGCATGGCCGCTTTTGGCCATGTGGTTCATCAATAAATGCTGGATTTAGAGATGACTACAAGAGTATGCTACCCGCAAGGCAGAGCCTGGCAAGCTACCCGTGTCGTATTTGAAATGCCAGATACCAGTAACAATTATAGACCTCATTTGAAATATGTAAAACATAAGACACCCAATAACAAAATATGGGGTCACAATGCCTATTTTATAATAATATATCAGTAATTTCTTATACAAGGTGTTAATGGCCCAATGGCTCCATGGTGAGATTGAACAATTCACTAGCTTTCTTCTAAGAGAACATTTCTTGATCATTTTTAGCAAATTAGCTGTACAAGCAATATCACTATCACTATCTTCCTGTTCATCATCTATTTGCTAGAGCGGGCACCAGTAATATCTCCATATGTCCTGTCTCATGCTAGTAGAACCCAAAGGTATACGCTTGCTCCAGGAACATAAAGAGCCTCAAACCATTATATTAGGTCATGGAAATGACCTAATATAAATGTTACTGGTATTTGGCATATCAAATATGACACGAGCAGCTTGCCAGACTTGCCGTGCGGGTGGCATACTCTTGTAGTCACCTCTAAATAAAGCATTTATTGACGATTTGCGTGGCCGCTAGCGGCGCGCAAGCCGGGCTGTGATAGTCTGGTCTGCTGGGTGGAGTTGTGACGAGAGGGAAGTCTGGATGTGGAAAATGGCAGCCCCTATGGGTCATCTGACTTGTTGTGAGGCTCTGCTGGGATGGCAGGCCGGGGCTAGAACCCGCCATGCCTCCCAGGCGCCTCATGAGCGGCTGGGCACAGGGAGAGCAAGTAGCAGCTCTGCCTCATGTCTGAGAGTCTCTGATTCAGCATACCTGGGCCGGATTGAAAAAAAAACTGCTGCAGGTGGGTGTCGATGATCCGGGCTGTGATAGACTGGTCTGCTGGGTGGAGTTATGGCGAGAAAGAAGTCCGGATGTGGAAACAAGCAATATAAAATAAATTATTAAAAGTCTGCCCTAGGGGAAGGCTTAAGCAGTGGTTGGGGAAATTGGAAATAATGGTGGTAGGAAGTTGCAATGGTGGTGGGATTGGGGTAGAATATTAAATGTCTGTAACAAATTAACAGGAACAACCTTGTTAAAAAATTGAATAGAAACCCAATAAGTTCAATAAGTGAAAGCAATAACACAGATGCCCAATTTGCACCTGTCAGCTCAGTAAAAAGGTCATGACTTTAGCAACATCACTATGAGATATATGTTGTAATAAGCAAGATAAGGTGAATTAATTAGTTCCTGCTAAGGGAGCAGGCTTGGGAGGTGGAAGAGAAACCTTGGTTTTAGGTGGTGGTAAGAACACATTGATGGTGGAACTGGTGATGGAATATTGAATACCCGAAACAACTGTATTATAAACAACTTTGTAAACCACAGTGTTTAAATAAAACTAAATTAAAACTATTGCAGAATCAGGCCAAGCACTAAATGTTTGGGTCTGGTTGACCAAGTGTTACCAGGAATTGCCCTTAAGCCCTCCGAGCATTTCTTGGGAGGTGAAAGCACAGCAATACAAAACAAACTAAAAACCTTCTTCTAGGTCTATTGGATTCAGGAATATGCTAGCCATTGCTTCTTGAAGTGACAGTGCTCCTAGGGATATATGAGATGGGAAAAGAGTCAAAACTAAACCAGCTCCCCCCATTAAAATTGTCAGGGTTTTGGAACTGGAAAGATAGTAGAGTGTAGCAGTGGGTGAAGTGTTTGCCTTGCATGTGGCCAACCTGGGAATGATCTCTAGCATCACATATGGAGTCACCAAGAACCTCCAGGAGTCCTGAGCACAGAGCCAGGAGTAAGCCCTGCACACAATTGTATATGTCCCCAAAACCAAACTAAAAATAGTAGGTATGGTTAACATGTATGTTGTCTCTGTGTTTTATAATCCATAAGGATAGAGTCTTCCCAGCTGGGTAAATGGAACAACAAAAATATCACCAATACTCTGTACATCTGCTTTCATTCCAAGATTAATTGGACACACAAAACTTTGAATTGCCTGAGTCCACTCAAAAATAAAATGTGGGGCCTGTCCTGGTGTCTGAGTGATTCCCAGGGTCCAGCATTGTTTCCAGAGCCTTGAAGACTAGAGGTAACACTCCAAAGTACGGACTCATTTTCCACTCTACTTTCATTGGTCGAGCAGCTGCCAAGAACAAAGGCCGCATCTCCTGCTACCTAGCAAACAAATGCAGTATTGCTTCACGTATCGATTGCTTCTCTGAGGTGCCCACAAGTATATTTGGGGAGAAGCTTCAAGAGCAAGTTGAGGAGCAACTGTCCTTCTATGAGATAGGAGAGATTTCCCCGAAGAACCTGGATGTCATGAAGGACGCCATGGTTGAGGCAGAGGAAGCGGCTGCAGAAATTGTTAGGAAACTGGAGAAGGAAGAGAAGAAGCACTTGAAGAAGAAAAAGAAACCCTAGGCTGCAGTGGCCCTGGCTTCCTTAGGAAACAGCAGCATCCCGAGACGGCGGAGAAATGTGGGAGTCCAGTGAAAGGCCTAAAAGGAAGAAAAAAGAAAATACAAACCAAAAAAAAAAAAAAAAACCAAAAATCAATGGGAGGTGCCTCAGAACGGCTTGGATGAGGAGGAGCCCTCTGTGTCCTCCAAACCGAAGAAGAAAATAAAATCATTTTCCAAGGATGAGCAAATTAATAGCGATGATCTCGAAGAGGCGACCAGCAGTACGAGTCTTCCTAAGAGGAAGAGGTCACCAGCTAGTGATCAGGAAGAAGCCAGGAATAAGGCTGTTTCCAAGAAAAAGCGGAAATTCTCTTTCAAGGAGGAGCCACTCAGCAGCAGTGGCCCTAAGGAAGCTGGTTGCAGCAGCAAGAGCAGCGGCAGCTCCGAGAAGAAGGGACACAGAAAAAAAACAACCCCAGGGCGATTGAAAGGACAGTCCCCTGGCAGCATGTGCTGTAAAAGCACTGCTCCCCTTCCCCCAATATAGACAAAACCCCTAAAAATAAAAAAATAAAAATAAATAAAATGTGAACATAGGGCCAGAGTCCTATGTACAGTGGGTAGGGCATTTGCCTTGCATGCGGCCGACCCAGATTCAATCCCTTGCATCTCATATTGTCTTCTGAGCACCTCCAGGAGTAATTCCCAAACGCAAAGCCAGGAGTGCACTGCCAGGGGTGGCTCAAAAGTCGTGACATGTTTATTATTTTCAACTTGTTATCATGAGGTGCCCGGAGAGGGATGGCAGGTTCTAGCCCTGGCCCGTCACCCCAGCAGAGCCTCACAACAAGCCAAACAACCCCCACTCCATGAGGGCCTCCATTTTCCACATCCAGACTTCCCCCTCGTCAGAACTCCACCCAGCAGACCCAGCCTATCACAGCCCAGCTTGCACAGCTGCAAGTGGCTGCACGGTTCATCAATAAATGCTGGATTTTGAGATGATTACAAGAGTATGCTACCCACACGGCAGAGCCTGGCAAGCTACCCATGTCGTATTTGATATGCCAGATTCCAGAGACAGACATGGGGCAGAGCTGCTACTGGCTTTCCCTGTGCCCAGCCGCTCACAAGGCACCCAGGAGGGATGGCGGGTTCTAGCCCTGGCCCGCCACCCCAGCAGAGCCTTGCAACAAGCCAGACGACCCCCACTCTATGAGGGCCTCCATTTTCCACATCCGGACTTCCCCCTCGTCAGAACTCCACCCAGCAGACCAGACTATCACAGCCCGGCTCACGCGGCCGCTTGCGGTTCATCAATAAATGCTAGACTTAGAGATGACTACAAGAGTATGCTACCTGCACGGCAGAGCCTGGCAAGCTACCCGTGTTGTATTTGATATGCCAAATATCAGTAACAATTATAGACCTCATTCCAGAATGGATTGAGGCTCTTTATGTTCTGGAGCAAGCAGATGCCCTTGGGCTCTACTAGCATGAGACAGGACATATGGAGATGTTACTGGGGCCCGCTCAAGCAAATCGATGATGAACGGGAAGACAGTGATACAGTGATACCAGTAACAATTATAGACCTCATTCCCATGACCCGATGGAATGGTTTGAGGCTCTTTATGTTCCTGGAGCAAGCAGGTGCCCTTGGGCTCTACTTGCATGAGACTGATCATATGGAGATGTTACTGGTGCCAGCTCAAGCAAATCGATGATTAACGGCAAGACAGTGATACAGTGATACAGTGATATTAGACTGATATTTATTACTTTATTTATCATCTATAAATTATGAGTCATACAAACTATTCAATAGTGTGATTGTGAAATGTACATTGCTTGGTCCACTGCCCACACTAAGAAATAGATTAGGGGCTAGAGAGAGAGCATAGCCGGCAAGGCAAGCAGTTGACCCTGGTTCTATCCCTAGCACCACATAAGGTGAATGTGTGAAATGACAGGGCAGGAAAGGGAGATCATGGTTGCAGAGAGAATCAAGATTGCTAATCCGTTGATCTTCAAAAGGGGGGAGCCATTCCTGAGTTATTCATGTGGACCGAACGTAGCCTCAAGAACCCTGAAAAGTAGAAGAGGAAGAAGAGAGAGGAGGAGAGAGGAGAAACACCAGAGGAATTTGTTCACAAAGAAGGTTCAGCCTGCCATTGTTGGCCTTAATGGCATATGGACAGTCGCGAACCCGTGAATATGACTATTTTCCAAAAGCTAGAAAAGACAGGGAAATGCTTTCTCCTAAATGGGCTAAAAGAGAGCCAGAGAGAAAGTACAGCAGGCAGGGTCCTTGCCTTGAACATGATTGACCCAGGTTCGGTCTCCAGCACCCTATGTGCTACCCTGAGCCTACCAGGTGTGATCCCTGAGTGAAGAGCCAGAAGTAAGCCCTGAACACAGTGGAGCATGGCCCCAAAGTCATTTTTGTATAAAGGTGCCAGAAGAGAAAGTGGCCTGCCAACACCTTTAGCTCTACAGAACATTGTATACATAAAATCCTTCCATTAAAAGTATTGTAAATCACAGTGCCTAAAATCAAATATTTATTCATCTATCTATGCATATACATATAGATATAATCTATCTACATATATGTATAAATGTAGATGGGTGGATGGATGGATGGACGAACGGACAGACTGACAGACCGACGGACAGACAGACCGACGGATGGACGGATGGACGGATGGACGGATGGATGGATGGATGGATGGATGGATGGATGGATGGATGGATGGGTGGATGGGTGGGTGGGTGGAGATAGGTATGTAGATGATAGATAGATAGATAGATAGATAGATAGATAGATAGATAGATAGATAGATAGATAGATAGATAGATAGATAGATAGATAGATAGATAGATAGATAGATAGATAGATAGATAGATAGATAGATAGATAGATAGATAGATAGATAGATAGATAGATAGATAGATAGATAGATAGATAGATAGATAGATAGATATTTTAAAGAAGTAACTCAGGGGCCTACCCGCACGGCAGAGCCTGGCAAGCTACCCGTGTCGTATTTGATATGCCAAATACCAGTAACAATTACCTCATTCCCATGACCTGATGGAATGGTTTGAGGCTCTTTATGTTCCTGGAGCAAGCAGGTACCCTTGAGCTTTACTTGCATGAGACAGGACATATGGAGATGTTACTGGGGCCCGCTCGAGCAAATCGATGATGAACGGGAAGACAGTGATACAGTGATACAGTGAACTCAGGGGCCAGACAGACATTATAGTGGCTTGGGCACTTACTTTGCATGTAGCCAACCCATGTTTCATCCTAGTACCACATCTGGTCCCTGAGCCCACTAAAAATGATCCCAAGCACAGAGCCAGGAATGAGCATTGAGCACTGCTAGGTGTGGCTACCCCTCAAAACTACATTGAATTTTTTAAAAAAGGTATTTCAAACTTCTCATCTATAGAACAGTAAGAGTTTTAAAATACATTTTTATTTTATTTTTATTTATTTTATTTTTGAAGTATTTTATTATACCACTGTGAGATATACAATTACAAAGATGTACAATTAAAAAGTTCATATTTGGGTTTTGGTCAGTGTTCCAGCACCCATCCCCTCCACCAGTGCCCATCTCCCACCACCAACGTCCCCAGTTCCCTCCCCTCCCCAACCCTCCTCCATGGCAGGTTCTTTATTTCTTTCCCTTTCTCTCTCTTTCTCTTTTCCTTCCCTTCCACACTATGGATTACAAAACATACATTAAAGGGTTGTCATGTGTATCTTTTGCCTGTATTTAATGCTCAGTTCTAGGTTGGTATTAGTACCCTCAACAATTGTTAGCACACTGTTCCATTTTCTGTCTTACCTTGCCTCTGACTCCCACACGTTTGTGATAATAAAATACATTCTTATAAACCACTCACTTGATGATAATTTTTAAAATTATTTTTTATTGAATCACTGTGCAATAGACCATTACAAAGATGTTCATGATTGGATTTCAGTCATACAGTGTTCTAACACCCATCGCTCTATCAGTGCACATGTCCCAACACCAACATGCCCTGCCAACCTACCTCTATGGCAGGTACTTTTCTTCTTTCACTTTATGACTTTTTTTATAGCAGCAGTTGAAATTCAGTCCGTATTATATATAAAAATGCTTATTATGAATGTAATAACGTAGTATATCTTCATGTGTATGTAGCAATTCTAGTAGTAGAGGTAAATTTTGTTGGGAGGAAAGAAATCATGATACTGTATTAACATCTGATTTATATTGTAACCAGATAGCCTGTGCGCTCTTGCACCAATTTAAGAAGCATAGACAAAATTAATGATGTTGAAACTAATGAAACCAATGATTATGCAGATGTTGATGATCAGATTTACTGAAAGATTGAATTAAAAGCCTCTGCAGGACATTCTCTCTGGAGGAGAGTTGACCTGAAGGTTAGGTTTAATGATTCTTAATTGTTTAACAGATATATCATAAAATCTAGGTCGGTGTACATCCAGGGGGCAAGAGATGAGAGGAGTTACTGTAAAGCTAAGACATATTCTGTGTTGAAACTACTGGATTCTTCAGTTATCTTAAAACCTCAAACACCAGGGTTGAAGCGCTAGCACATTGGGGAGGGCATTTGCCTTGCACGTGGCTGACCCATGTTCCATCCCCAGCATCCCATCTGGTCCCCCAAGGACCACCAGGAGTAATTCCTGAGTGCAGAGCCAGGAGGAACCCTGGAGCATCCCAGTGACCCAAAAAAAAAAAAAAAATCTCAAACACTTGCTCACTGGTATTGAAGACAGTCGGAATTTATAAGCATATTTTAAATGTCTGTATGATTAGTGCTGTAAGGCAAGGTGGATGCCGTCCAAGAAACAGTTTTGCATTTGTTGTACAAGCGTTGCACTTCGTTGTCAAAACCCTTGACATGAAAGGAGGACGGCCGTGGGAAGCGGCCTAAACCATCTTAACTCAATGGAGACTCGTGAGGGTCATGACGCGGCTCCTGGTTTTGATGAAGTTCTCCATTACCGTCTAGCCCCGGGGCTGGTGATGGAGCAAGAATGTCTTCATGACCATTAGGGTTGAGGAGCCCCTGTTCCAGGGGGGTCTCTAGGAGAGCTGAGAACCGGTTTCCTTCCGCTGTGTTTGCTTCCCTTATCCCAGAGAAAGCCCACCAGAAGAAAGGACCGTGACTGTTTGTAATAGGAGGAAGTCTTCTGAAGTATGACAGCAAAGGAAATGATTGTAGATGTGGGCTTACAGCGTGTGTGTGTGTGTGTGTGTGTGTGTGTGTGTGTGTGTGAGTGAGGGGCCTGGGTGCTTGCCCACTTCTCCGCATCCCTGTCTCTAACTAAAGAAACCAAAGATAACTAAACTTAAAAGAACAGAAAAACTGGGAGTGATTCTGGAGGGAAGAGAAAGGCATCAAATAATTTCAAAAACGAGTGGTGGTAAAGGATAGAAAGCATTGGTTTCTTGATTCCCCACCCACCCAGCCCACCCCGCGCAGTCTTGGACGTTTCATTTGACCTTTTCTCCAACGACGAGCACGCCCTCTGCTGGCCTGCTGATGAAACTCTCTCTGAACTGCATCATACACACAAATCTCAGGATTACACCTGGAGTCATCAGCTGCAGGATGGAAACTGGAACGATATTGCTTTAATTTAATCCAGAGACAGACATGGGGCAGAGCTGCTACTGGCTCTCACTGTGCCCAGCCGCTCACGAGGCGGCCGGGAGGGATAGCAGGTTCTAGCCCTGGCCCACCACCCCAGCAGAGCCTCACAACAAGCCAGACGACCCCCACTCCATGAGGACCTCCATTTTCCACATCCGGATTTCCCCCTCGTCAGAACTCCACCCAGTAGACCAGCCTATCACAGCCTGGCTCATCGAGATCCACCCTACTGCAGTCTTTTTTTAATCCAGCCCAGGTATGCTGATCCAGAGACAGACATGGGGCAGAGCTGCTACTGGCTCTCACTGTGCCCAGCCACTCATGAGGTGCCCGGGAGGGATGGCAGGTTCTAGCCCTGGCCCACCACCCCAGCAGAGCCTCACAACAAGTCAGACGACCCCCCTACTCCATGAGGACCTCCATTTTCCACATCCGGACTTCCCCTTGTCAGAACTCCACCCAGCAGACCAGCCTATCACAGCCCGGCTCGCGCAGCAGCCACGCGGTTCATCAATAAATGCTGGATTTTGAGATGACTACAAGAGTATGCTACCCACACGACAGAGCCTGGCAAGCTACCCGTGTTGTATTTGATATGCCAGATACCAGTAACAATTATAGACCTCATTCCCATGACCTGATGGAATGGTTTGAGGCTCTTTATGTTCCTGGAGCAAGCAGGTACCCTTGGGCTCTACTTGCATGAGACAGGTCATATGGAGATGTTACTGATGCCCGCTCGAGCAAATTGACGATGAACGGGAAGACAGTGATACAGTGATTGCTTTAATGATGTATGAATTATCTACTAGGAGGAGCTTTGCAACTCTCGCTCCCATGCCCACTTGCTTCGTCTCTCTGGCAAGTCCAAGGAAGGTCTTTTGGACACACATATTCTTTCTTGACACATAAAATAAACCTCCCAAGTCATTCTGAGACCACAAACCCCTCCCCCATGTTACTGTACCATCATCAACATTCCTAACAGGTACACTGAAGAATGGCCACTATAGGAGTCAAGACAGCCGCCGGCCTCAAGGTTGGAAAATGTGGCATCCACGTTTTGATTCAGAATTCACCTACAGGGTTGGGGAAAGGCTCAGGAACTGCCCCCAAAATTTTATTTTATTTTTTCTGGATAGCAGTACTCATTTTAAGCTGAGCACAGTTTAAGCCTTTTTTAAAATATTTGGGTGGATAGGGTACAAGCACAAATCACATGGCATTAGTAAGCTCCTGGGCCATTGCAACAGATAACAATCACAGATTTAGCATTTGCAAGGTAACATTTGCAAGGTAACAATCATTGATTTACATATTCCTGTGATCAGAGGTCAGAAGACCAGGCACATTCTGCCTCACCTTAGCTCGGATAAACACAGATGTTTTGGGTGTAACCATATGGGCAGGACCCATTTCTGGATCCTGCCCTTAGGGCCTTGTGGCGGGAAAATTGCCCGAGAAATTTTAGACGTGGCTGGGAAAGTTGTCCCAGAAATTTTAGACGTGTCTGGGGTTCAGACAAGAGTCCTGGGTACGCAGACTGTGTTTTCAGACCTGCTCCAGCAGAGGGCAGTGCAAACCACGTACTAGACAAAGATAAACCTGACCCTCTTGGTCCCAGCTTTAACAAAGCTTTGCCGGAAACACTTTTAACACAGTTAAAAGCCCTTTAGAATCTAGTTTCTGAAACTGTCGGTCGCTGCTCCCTGTGGGGTCATCTAAGTAAATGTGTGTGGGGTGGTGGAGGAAGGTGGAGGGATGGTAGTGCAAAATTTGACAATAGCGAAAGGTTTCTGAGTGCTCAAGACCAAAAATTAATTCAAATCCAACCGCGTCATGAATCCGAGATGTCTCTGGCAGTGCTAGCACAGTCAGAAGTGGGGGGTGGGGTCCTAGTGGGCAGAGTTCTGAACCGGGACATTAGAGCCTGAAACTCACGCTTGGGTCTGAGCTTGACCCAGGCACTTGTTCGATGCACCATTTCCTGATGCGCATTTCCAAGTATAGGTGGGGACACCGGCCTCAGCCTCCTGAAAGAGATGATCGATCATCCATCAGAAGTGTGGTTTCGGGGGCCAGAGTAAAGTACAGCGGGTAGAGCGTTAGCCTTGCATGCAGACAATCGGGGTTTGATCCCTGGCATCCCATAAGGTCTCCTGAGCAATACAGGAATAATTTCTGAGTGCAGAGCTAGGAGTAACCCCTGGCGATGTGACCCAAAAAAAAAAAAAAAAAAGGAGGAGGAGGAGGAGGAGGAGGAGGAAGAGAAGGAAGAGGAGGAAGGAGAGGAGGAAGAGGAGGGGTGAAAAGGGAGGTCCCGGAAAAACAGACCGGAAAGAGTTAACAGGAATACAATGAAAAGGAAGGCTAATTGGGCTTTTGCAAGACTTGTTAACCAGATCCCTAAGGAGGTGACTGGCAGTAAATTTCAGGTCTCTCCTAATTTCCTGAGTTGATAAGAATTGTCAACCAGATACCTAGGGAGACTCCAAAGATATCCCTGTGTAAACACTCTAACATTCTAACCATCAGTATGACAATTTGGGCATTCCCTCAGTAAATCTCAAGTCTCTCCCGGTCTCCCAAGTTTGCTGTATTGCAAAAGTTCTCTGTCTCAGAGTGCTATAAAAACTGTGCTGCAACCTCGGTTCGGGGCCCTTAGCCTCTAGCCTGCCATCGGTTATGCTGAGAGCCCCAGCATGCTTGGAAAATAAACTCTTTGCTTTTGCATAAGTCCGTCTCTTGGAGTCCTCCTTGGTGGGTGATCGGCATCCCGCCTGCTTGCCCTTTGCAGTCTCTGGGGTCAGCGAACTCAGGTCAGGCCGGGATAACTAGTGCAGTTTGCAGCTCTCCACTTCTCTGCTTGTGTGAATGTGCGCTGAATGTGTGAATGAGTGAATAAGGCCCCACGGCTTCGGCTCTTGGGCTGATTGGGTTTGATTGGGCTCTAACCTGCGGTTCCGTGGAAGTCCATAACGGCTTATGGGTACTTGCCTCTGAGGGCAACCAGGCGCCGGGATTAATGCCAAGGACTTCTAAGATCCCGAGAGGGGTCTGGCCAGGCGAGCATCAGAGAGTTGCCCATCCCCCAAATCTTCTCCTATTCCCTATTCCTGCGGCTCTGTATCTTCTATTTCTGGGGAATCTGTATTCTGTAACTGCCGAACCTAACAGAGGAAGAAGAGGAAGAGGAAGAAGAGGAGGAAGAGGAGGAGGAAGAGGAAGAAGGGGATGAAGAGGAAGAAGAAGAACAACAACAACCACAGTGGGTGGGAATTTGCATCAATAAAGCTCCCCAGTTGATCTTATATAGGCATTAGACAGGGAAGGGCCCCCATGCAATGGGACTCCTGGGAAGTAGTAAAACCAATAGTGCCATGGTTTGTCAGATGTAGAAAGTCTAACCACCCTTGAGACCATATGTAAAGGGAAAGGAAGCTCCCAGGTTCAGGAGGCAGGAGGATTCTGGAGAAAGGCCCTTCTCCTGTAATGCCTCTTTAACAAAGGCAAGTGGGTAAGCATTTCTTTATTATGTTTATGGAGGAGGAAGAGGAAGAAGAGGAGAAGAGGAGGAAGAGGAAGAAGAGGAAGAGGAGGAAGAAGAGGGAAGAGGAGGAAGAAGAAGAAGAGGAAGAGGAAGAAGAGGAAGAGGAAGAAGAGTACAGGAGAATTGCTGTCCTTGATTAGCCTTTGGCTGTGCGTTTCAGGGAAGAGTGGAAAGAAACAAGCCAATCCTCTGTCTTGTGTCCCAGTGCCCTCCTGTTCCTCCATTGCTTACGGTGACCGAGAAGCCCACCTTTATCCCAGATTCTCTTGGTCTTCCTGCAGGGAAGAGGATTTTGGATAGCAGCATCAGAGGTACCAGGAAAAGACTTGCCAGGCACTCCCAGCCCCGCTGCAAACAGCTCTCCTGCAGGAAGTACCTGGAGAAGGGGAGAATTGATAGGAGTGTGCTCTAGATTCAAAGGCATACACTAAGTAGATGCATTTTTCTTGTTTCTTTGGTTTTTTTTTTATCACACCCGGCAGTGCTCAGGGCTTATTCTTGGCTCTGTGTTCAGGGATCACTCCTGGTGGAGCTCAGGGAACCAGAGGAGACGTCAGCAACTAAACCACCCCTTGCCCACTGTACTGTCTCTCCAGTCAGTTGCACTTTTAAGTATTCCTTCCTCCCTCCCTCCCTCCCTCCCCTCCCTCCCTCCCTCCCTCCCCTCCCTCCCTCCCCTCCCTCCCTCCCCTCCCTCCCTTCCTCCCTTCCTTCCTTCCTTCCTTCCTTCCTTCCTTCTTTCTTCCTTCCTTCATTTTTCCCTTCCTTTTCCTTCCTTCCTTCCTTCCTTCCTTCCTGCTTTCCTTCCTTCCTTCCTTCCTTCTTCCTTCCTTAATTTTTCCTTCCTTTTCCTTCCTTTCTTCCTTCCTTCTGATAAAGGGACAAGAGGGAAATAGCTAGGGTGAGATTTAAAAAATGCCTTAAAGAAAGGAATTTCCAGTGTTTGTATGTCATGAGAATGTGCCTACTGTATGCGGTTTATAATTCTTTCAACTATTCACTCTCAAACTTTTTATCCTCTTACCACATTACCCCCCCACTACAACCACCTCCACTTTGCATATCTTTTTTCTGGCTTTTTGGGTCACATCCAGTGATGCTCAGGTTATTCCTGGCTCTGCACTCACAAATTACTCCTGGCAGTGCTTGGGCACTATATGGGGTGCCCAAGTTGGTCCCATGCACGGCAAACGCCCTATCCGCTGTATTATTGCTCGGGCCCACACCTTGCATATCTTATCCCAACATAAGTGCCCACACCAATGATAGTTGGAAATGATCACTCTGGACAAGAACTGAGTGTTGAAAGTAAGTCAAGGGAAAAACTCAATAGTCTTTCAGTGCCTGTACTGAAAACCATAGTGCCAAAAAGAGAGACAGACAGACAGACAGACAGACAGACAGACAGACTGACAAAGTACTAAAGTGTCTGCCATAGAGGTAGGTGGGGGTGGGGGAGGGAAACTGGGGACACTGGTGGTGGGAAATGTGCAGTAATGAAGGGATGGGTGTTGGAACATTGCATGACAAAAACTCAATCAACAACAACATTGTAACTGTGTATCTCACAGTGATTCAATAAAAATTAAAAAAAATAAGTAAATAAAATGAAGTACTTCCCCATCCCCTAGTTTGTTTGGTTTTTGTTGAGCAACCATTTAACTCTTCTCATTTTCTTTTTTCTCCTTCTCCCTCTCAATTTTGTTTAATGAGTTTGTTAAGGGTTTATAAATTATATAAAGAGGTACAATAAAGTCAATTTCACCTGTCAGAAATATCACTATATCACTGTCTTCCCCGTTTATCATCGATTTGCTCAAGCAGGCACCAGTAACATCTCCATATGTCCTGTTTCATGTTAGTAGAGCCCAAGGGCATCTGCTTGCTCCAGGAACATAAAGAGCCGCAAACCATCCCATCAGGTCATGGGAATGAGGTCTATAATTGTTACTGGTATTTGGTATATCAAATACGACACGGGTAGCTTGCCAGGCTCTGCCGTGTGGGTGGCATACTCTTGTAGTCATCTCTAAATCCAGCATTTATTGATGAACCGCAGGGCCAAAAGCGCGGCCATGCGAGACAGGCTGTGATAGGCTGGTCTTCTGGGTGGAGTTCTGATGAGAGGGAAGTCCAGATACAAACAAAAAACCCCACAGACTTTTTTTTTTGCTTTTTGGGTCACACCCGGCGATGCTCAGGGGTTACTCCTGGCTCCTCAGTCAGGAATTACTCCCTGAGTAATTCCTGAATATTAAACCACTGTGAGATACACAATTACAAAGATGTTCATGTTTGGGCTTCAGTCATACAGTGTTCCAGCACCAGTGCCCATTTCCCACCACCAATGTCCCCGATTCCCTTCCCTGCCCCCGGCCTGCCTCTATGGCAGGCACTTTGCCTCTTCTCTCCCTTAGAGCAATTTAGATAGAAAGTTTTAATTTATCCCACTAGAATAATCACTAGGACTTTATGTATGGAGGTGAAGGCTAATTAGTTTGTTCATTTATTTGCTAACGGATACAATTCCAATTTTGAAACCCCTATTATGAACCAGCTGGTGTAAAGAGGAAGGAGCCTAAGTCTATATTTTGAAGGTGCTTCTAATCTAGTGGAAGGGGCATATAAAGAATAGATAATGGGGAAAATACAGCATGAATATGCTGGACATTCTCTTGGATATTATGAGAATTCACAAATTGGTTACTAATTCAACCTGGGAAGGTCCATAAAGAATCCCTTCTGATTTTTAATTTGAACAGAGAAATAGGAATTAAGGAGGAATAGGCATGAACAGGGTGAGGGGAGTGGGGAAAGGTAGGAGAAAGGGCATTACACTCAGAGGAAGCAGCAGGGATTAAGGTAAAGAGGTGAGAACAGCCATGGTAGGAGAACTAAGGGCAGTTAGTGCTCAGAATACCAAACACCTAGATTGTGAAGACCTTCTGCTGTCATTCTAAGGATTTTGGACATTGCTTAGGGGTGATGAGAGAGCTCAGGAGCAAATTATCTGTCATCTTTGCAAGAAGATGTAGCACTTCACATACAATATGCAGGGAGCATTTCCAGCAGTTCCTAGGACCTTAAAGTCGGGGGTGGGGGGTTGGGGGGGATGGATGAGGAGGAGGAGGAGGACGACGACGAGGAGAAGGACAGGAGGAGGACGAGGACGACGAGGAGGAAGAGGACGAGGAGGAGGAGGAGGAGGAGGACGAGGAGGAGGAGGACGAAGAGGAGGAGGAGAGGAGGAGGAGGAGGAGGAGGAGGAGGAGGAGGAGGAGGGTATGTGTTATTTAAGATCCCCTAGCAAAAAAGATAGTCACTCCTATTACTTGGTCAGAATCACCTTGGGAAGAAGTGTGCTGGATTTTCATGAGACATGAGGTCTCAAGAATCCTGGAAAGGTGTTTCTGCTTGAGGTTCCCAGCATAGTGGAGCAGAAAGAAGCTATAGAGACTTGCAGGAAAATGTCTGCCCCCAGCCCACAGTGTCTCTCAATTTATTGACATGCACCCCTTGACTCGTTCATCTGAATTCATGATCCTGCCATGACATGTTATTTTCACCCAGGGTACTTGATTCACTCTGGGTACTGGACTTTCCATGTGTCTTATTACAGAAATCTGACATGAAATAGGTTAGGTGAAAACATTTCAGATCTTATCGGAAAGCCAGCTTTAATTAAACATGCAGACTCCATCTGGCTAATGCCAAAATGTGTCAAACCACAAACATGGTTCACGCAGAGCTTAGATACAGCAGTTACCCATTCTATGGGGACAGTTTTCTCATCTGACATCCACAACAGTTGTTAACATACATAATACTTGGTACAATCGCTGGTGGCCAGGTTCTGTTTTCAATTTCATATAGACATTTAATAATTATTTCTCTGGCCCCCTCCATTCCTGTTCAAGAGAAGTGATAGGGGGGCGGCTGCCATAGAGGCAACCTGGGAAGGGGGATGGAATCTGGGGACATTGGTGTTGGGAAGGGTGCACTGGTGGAGGGATGAGTGCTGGAACACTAGCTGAAACCCAATCATGAAGAGCTTTGTAACTGTATATCTCATGGTAGTATAATGGAAGGAAGGAAGGAAGGAAGGAAGGAAGGAAGGAAGGAAGGAAGGAAGGAAGGGGGAAAGAAAGTAGGTAAAAGGAATATACATGATGAACTATCAGTATCTGTATTGCAGACCATAATGCCCGGGGGGGGGGGAAGAGGGGAGAACTTTATGATTTATGACCTATTCATCTTTGCTCTACTCCAAAAATGGGTTACCCAAATCCTGCCTCTAGTTTCCCCTCCTCTGCTCCTAACTTTTCCACATACAATGTGATAAGTATACACATCCCCCATTGTAATTACCAAAAGTAGCTTCACTGATTCAAAACTACTCTATTCTTGGGGAGAGGAGTTATTTTTCTTTAGCTCAGAAGGTTTAATTTTCATAAAGTCCACTTTTTCTTTCTTTCCTGCATTTGCACTTTTGCTACAAATGCAGTTCCAAGGACACCAAGACTGCTGTTTTTGTTATCATCGAAAAAAAAGTATCTCTTTTTGATTGTATGGGGGTCATACCCAGAATATCCAGCAATGCTCAAGGCCTATTCCTGATTCTGTGCTCAGGGACATTCCTGGTGGGCTCGGGTTGGGGGGACATATGGGGTATTGGGCACCTAACCTGTGCCAGCCTCATGCAAGGCAAGCACCCTATCCACTGTCCTATCTCTCTGCCCCCTGCCCTTTCCTTTGTAGACCCTTACCTTCCTATTTATACCTGCCACTTATTCCATATAGCACAATGGGGTGTGTAGCTCCACAAAACTGCAGTGATGCTGGCAGTGGGTTCTTGTGAGAATGCAGCAGAGGCTATGGACACAAGATTATTGATGGGACATCAGAGACAGCCAGTGACTCAACACTGCTGTGTGTCACTCACTACTGTGTGTCACATTCTGGTCCTTGAATTTATGAGTCTAACAGTCTTTCACCCATGGGGGGCCCATTTTCTTAGACACAAGTTAACATCCCAATGCATATTGGAGGGATATGTAAGGAGATCTGTCAGTGTGTGTGGCATTCGGGATTGTATTTGATAAGACTTGGAAAGGTCCCTGTGCCCTTGAGGAAGCCAGCACCTTTCATTGCTCCTATGACCT
The DNA here is from genome assembly GCA_021461705.1 of Cryptotis parvus. Classification (NCBI taxonomy): domain Eukaryota; kingdom Metazoa; phylum Chordata; class Mammalia; order Eulipotyphla; family Soricidae; genus Cryptotis; species Cryptotis parvus. The sequence continues at coordinate 20,967 of JAJIBD010003311.1, read as the reverse complement.
ACTCGTAGTCTTGCTTTGTGACTGAACGGTCCCTCACAAGGTTGCCAGCCCCAGTGCACAGGGGTCAGCCCTTATGCTTCCTCCTTTCCCCAGGGAGATAAAGGCAGAGACAGACTGATTACCATGAGCAGATAGTATAGAGCAGATCCCTATGGATGAGTGAGCACAAGGTCTCCTGCCGTCTGGGTTCTTGGAAACCGGCCTTGAGCATGTGTAGGCTGGAAATACCCACAAGACTCACAATACCCACAATACCCACAATACCTTGATCATGTGTAGGCTAGAAATACCCATGTGTAGGCTAGGAAAGAGGACACAGTGATCCCCATCAGCACCATGAAGCAACACAACTGCGCTCTGTTGGCACGGAGATCAGACTGGGAGTAGGGGCTGTCCTGCCATTGGAGAGGCACCCTATTGTGACAACACCTTCACCTTCGCTCCCTGGTGGGGTTCTTCCACACATCTGGATCTGGGTCCCTGTGTCACTTCCTTTGGGAAGCCCTTCTCGACCTGTCCAGGCAGTCACCAATGCTTTTGATTCCTTTGAGTATTTTTTAAAGCATGTTCACTGAGAGGTTCACTGGGCCATAGAAAGTTCTCTGAGGTCCTTTGCCATGCATTCAGCTGACCCAAGTTTGGTTTGTGTCACTGCATAGAGTTCCTGAGCCAAGAATGATCTCTAAGCTCAGATCTCAGAGTAATCCCTGAGCACCACTGGGTTTGACCCCCCAAATAGAACAACAGCAACAACAAAAAGGATTTTATCTGAGCTTTGATCCTCTGGCTCTGGTATCCAGCTATCTAAGGGCAGAAACCAAGCACTCATACACTCTCTCCTCTCGGGTCTGGTCACCATACTGAAGAAAGTCAGGATGGTTTGATGAGCAAGTGAGAATGAATGAACGCAGACTCCAGGGTGGGCACGGATGGTGAATGGGACCACAGACACTTTTCCAGATGATTTTGTATTGCCACAGGGAATGGGGGAGGTGTGTGTGTTCAGGCCCACATGCAGCAACACTCAGGGGTCATTCCTGGCTCTGTTTTCAGGAATAATCCATGGTGGCACTCAGGGATCCATCTGAGGAGCAAACCGCATTGGCTGTGTGCAAGACAAGTGCCACACCTCCTTATTATCTCTTTGGTCCCCAGATGATCTTTAAAAGCTTTCCAGGAACTGCAGCAAAAGTACAGCAGGTAGGGCACTTGCCTTGCATGTAGCCGCCCTGAGATCAATCCCTAGCATATGATATGGTCACCTAAGCACCATTAGGAGTAATGATAAAACCCACCGATAAGCACCAACTGCCGTGTCCCAGGGAAAGACATTGTGCACAGAGCCAAGAGTAAGATCTGAGCCCTACCAGCTGTGGCCTCAGAAACAAAACAAAAGCTTTCCAAAAGGAAATTGAGCCAGCCTTGGTGAGGCAGATTGTAGGCCATTGTTTTGCAGCCTCAGAGCTTGACAGATATAGTCCGTGCTTTAAACAAATATCTATTTGCTTCTCTGTGGACATAGATTGCATCTACATCTCAGGACTAAGCGCTCCGACCTCCTGGTTTCTAATCGCTGACTCCTACAGCATTCACTGGAGGGGTCAGAGAAAAGTACATTCTGTTCCAAGCCATGACATGGCACAGCACATTCTCTATGGTAACGGTCTCGCCCCCTGCCTTGCCTCCTACCTCCAAAGGGAGACACCCAGAGCTCTTATCAGTGCTTCAAAGATCCAAAGATCCTGGAGCTAGCAGTTCTTTAAGACCAGACCTCTCCTGGATGGTCCCAAGACATGCCCAAATCCTTGCCTGGTTCCTGGGGACCTCAGAGTTGGTTGGATGCCATAAGCATTCTCTAGGTCACCATTGTCCAGCAGACAGACCAGGAGCTGAGCAGGGTTGATGGAGAAACCACAGCACACCCTGGAATTTCCCATCTGCCTTGTCCCAGGGAACGATGGATTTCCGGGCTTAGAATGTCTGTTAAAGAGACACTATCTGAGGATGTTGCTGTGTCTTCTCTGTGGCTGGGGTCTTTCTTTTCTTTTTTTTTTTTTTTGAAAAATTATTATCTAGGCACTATGATTTACAGTATTTCTACCAGCAGCTCTTCACGCATAAAACAATTCAATACAACACACCCAGCCAGAGTATTCCCTCAACCATTATCCACTGCCATCCCTGTCTTATGCCCCCACCACACACACACACACACACACACACACACACACACATATTGATTCAGTTCCTATGAAACACCAGTTGTCAGTTTCTATTGCCTTTGGCCATTTGCTATTTCCTTAGTAGGTTTCTTTATTTCCCACGCAGGAGGGAGATCACTCAGCCTGTCCCTCTCCTTCTGACTAACTTCACTCAGCATGATATGCTCCAGATACATCCACAAAGCAGGAAATTACATGAATCCATCTTTTTCTTACAGCAGGGTAGTATTCCACTGTGTGTACGCTACCACAGGTTCTTTTTCCAGCCATCTGTTCTTGATCATGCCACCTTATTCCAGATCTTGCCTATTCTTGATAAAGCTATAATGAACATAGAAGTGCAAGTGTTTTTTTTTCTGAAGAGTGTTTTTGGCTTCTTGGGGTAAATGCCAAGAAGTGAAATTGCTGGATCACATAGGATATCAATCCTTTTTTTTTTTTTTTTTAGTTTTCATACTTTTATTTTTTTAATGCTGGACCTTTGGGGCTGGAGCAATAACACAGCAGATAGGGCATTTGCCTTGCTTGCAGTCTACCCGAGATCAATCCCCAGAATCCCATATGATCCCTCAAGCACCGCCAGGAGTAATTACTAAGTACAGACCCAAGAGTAGCCCCTGGGCATCACTGGGTGTGACCCAAAAAAAAGAAAGAAAAAGAAAATGCTGGACCTGGGACTTTACAGGGGGCATTTCTAGGGAACATAAGAGGGATTCAAAGCCTCGGTCAAAGACAGCTATGAGGAAGAATAAGGGAATGGAGAGAGAAACTCTCTCAAACCCTCTCCTTGATGCTTTTCATTGGCCTGATGATGTTTGAAAGCACAAAGCATTGAGTTCTTATTCCCTAAAAGCTGGGGCTCAGCAGGGATCAGGACTGGAGAGGTCAAAAGCACCATCATGTCTATTGCAGGATAAAAAAACACATTGTTCCCTCCCTCTGAAGACCAAGGAGCTCAGTAACACAATATCTTTGCAATTTTTTTTTTTTTTTTTTTTTGCTTTTTTTGGGTCACACCGGTGATGCTCAGAGGTTACTTCTGGCTCTGCACTCAGGAATTACTCCTGGCCAAGCTTGGGAGACCATATGGGATGCTGGGGATCTAACTCAGGTCGGCCATCTGCAAGGCAAATGCCCTACCCTCTAGAATTTCACTCCGGTCCCGTGTTTGTGATTCTAATGATGAATCTGTGGCTTTCATTGGCCTGCTTGTCATATAGAATTTGGCAAGCAATCACATCGCTAGGTAAGGGCTCAGGACATAAACACTGTCTCTTTCTGCCAGTCCCATGAGGATGATATTAATGCCACCAAGCTAAGACCTTGGTGGTGTAGAGGGTATTTGTAGGTAGTATTACTATAATTCATCTAATGTGCTGAGAACTCTGAGATTTTTAGCAACTGTTCATGGGTTGCTATGAATGGACTTGTAGTTCCTCCCTTGGACAATTTCCTAAGGGACATTTGGAACCACAGTCTATTCCTCAATCAAGACTCTTGACCCAAGGGTAAAGAGGGAATGTTGGATGACAGGCCTAGCTAGATTGGGAGTTTTGCTGTTTTATCCACTTACAGCTTAATCTATTTCACTGTATTACTGTCTTCCCGTAGTTCATCGATTTACTAGAGCGGGCACCAGTAATATCTCCATACATCCTGTTGCAAGTAAGTGTAGCCCCAGGGCATCTGCTTGCTCCAGGGACAGGAAGAGCCTCAAACCATTCTTCAGGTCATGAAATTGAGGTCCATAATGTTACTAGTTTTTGGCATAACAAATAAAACACGGGTAGCTTGCCAGGCTCTGCCGTAGGTGGTACACTATCAGTAGAAGTGATAGCTGGTATACTATCAGTAGAAGGCTCTCATCTCGAGCATTTACTGGTGAAACTTATAGGGGAAAGATCAAGTTTTCACTTGGATGGAGCTCTGAGGAACTATGGAGTCTGAATGTTGAGAATGACTGACCGCATGATGTGTGGGTTGCTCTGGCTTCTTGCTAGGCTTACTGGGATGATGGGTATCAGTTAGAACTGTCTAGAACTGTATACATCATATAAATGTGAAAGATTCTGGGAAGGACCTTATCCTAAAATCAGTATTATCTAAGAATATCGCACGGCTGCTTTGCGGCCTCCTGCCAAGGGAGTTGTGGGTCTGGCGTGGGTGGGTCTCTCTTCCGGGGAAGCTGGCATGGAGGTGGAGGAAAGGGCAGAGCCCAAATCTCCACTCCGAGTCCGGCCAGTGTGGTCCCTCCCCCACACATGTGAGTGAACCCTTGGAGCAATGTTGGACTCAGCCAGGAGCTGGCCGAGCCCCTTACTGGGAGGTCTGCTCCATGGATTGCGCCCACGTAGGGCCCGCTGAGCAGCGCAGCTGTGGGTTTGGAGTGCATGGGTCTGGATCTCTTCCGGGGTTGCAGAGAGCTGTGGGTCTGGCATGGGTGGGTCCTCTTCCGGGAAGCTGGCATGGAGTGGAGGAAAGGGCGGAGCCCAAATCTCCACTATGAGTCTGGCCAGTGTGGTCCCTTCCCCACATATGTCAGTGAACCCTTGGAGCAATGTTGGACTCGGCCAGGGGCTGGCCGAGCCCTTACCGGGAGGTCAGCTCCATGGATTGCCTCCACATGAGGCCGACTGAGCAGCACAGCTGTGGGTTTGGAGTGCATGGGTCTGGATCTCTTCTGGGGTTGCAGAGAGCTGTGGGTTGCTGCTTAAGCCAGGGTTCATACTAATGAGATCTCTCTTCTGTGTAAACACTGATGAAGGGTGTGGCTGTTACAGAAGTCACCTTGACTCTAAATAAGTTCTGACTTATTATTATACATCTACTAAGACTTTTATGTTATCTAGATTGGGCACAGCTCCTCCTTATACCCACTGCATCCAGCGTGGGACAGTTTACCAGGAGACTACCGCCATGGCTATGTTGAGACTATCTTTAAGATTATAGGAAGGATCATACTAGTTTGTCTCAAGCAGGCAAGAGTGGGACCCTTTCAGGACAGAGAACAAGATACTCAGAATCACTCTGGTGCAGATAATAAGAAAGAAGGACTTTGTGGGTAGCATCTAGATTATATGAAGCCCATGAAATTAAGATGTATTGTTTTATACCAGCCCCCCTCCTCTCCAGTGTTTTACAGAGAGATAATTTTGAAGAAGGGATTAGTCCTTGGCATAATCATTTGTTTAGACCTGTAGTAGAGTGTGACACCACCCTTCTACACTCTTCTACTATCTAGAAGCTGTTTAGCTGATCTTTGTTGACAGGACCCTCCCTGAATCTAGGATTACTTTTGTGTCTATAAGGGGACTGATTTGAGGTACTTTCTCCTCTTTGGTGGGACTCCTCTCTGGTAGGATCCACTTTGGTGGGACTGTCTCTGGTGGGGCCCTCTTTGGTAGGAGACTTGGGCCCTCAGGTATGGTCTAAGTTCTGACCAGAGTTAAAGATCTTCCATTATATTAGATTGCAGTGGTAGAGCTTGTTGTACTATTAAAAGCCTTTTGGAACTGCATGGGACTCACAAGTTTTCATCCATCCCCCGGCGGCCTCGGAGGTAGAAGTGAACTTCTGTCCTGATACTGTTGGGAACCCTAGCGGCTCCCTGACAAGGTTAACTAGAAAGATGCAAACCCTAATCTAAACTTCGTCTCTTGGGCCCTAGTTATTAGTGCCATACTATTTTTTGTTGTCGGTTAAACCTAATTTTAGTTGGACAAATGCTGCCAAGTGGAATTATGAAACAGCTTAATATAGAACACGGTGAAGAAAGCAAATGGTATGTGTGTATGAGAGAGAGAGAAAGAGAGAGAAGAAAAGTGACAGTACAAATGAGACAGTACAAAATTTATAGAATTGATGCAAACTTCTAGATTTTTACCAATATAGTGATTGTCCTTTTATTCTGACCATAAGAGCAATAAAGAAGATAGGGTGGAAGATGTGGTCCTCTTTCTGGGTTAGGGATTGTGATGTTTATCTGTTAACTTGGGTTTTAGGATGGCCAATCACTTGGCAAAATGTTATGCTGAGCGTGCCTAGGAGACTATTTCTGGATGAGATGATATTTGAATCAGTAAACTGAGTATCACAAATTGTCATTGCTGGTGGTGTGGGTGGATCTCATTCAATCTGAAGATCTGAATAGCACAAAAAGGCAGAGTAAGAGGAAATTTCATGTTCTAACTACTGAAGTTAGAACAACATTAATTAGAACTTACATCCTGACTCTTTAGGTCTCCATCTTGCTGACTTCTATGCAGCATGAGCCAATTCCTTACAATCCCTTTTTAAAGTGACAGATCTTGACATTTACAGATATAATATATATATATATATATTTTATTATTCTGTTATTTACGGAGCCTGTATATCTTACTATGCAATATATTTATATATCCAATATGTGCTATTTTGTGGTGTACCCTATGAATATAAGGTTAGCTTGCCATAGTTTCTAGTTTGCTTTATCTCTGGCCAAAGAGATAGCACAAAAGTTAAGGCATTTGCCTTGATAATTCAGCCAACATTGGTTTGATTTTTGGCCCGTGGAGATTTTTAAGGGATCATATGTGGTGGTAGAGATTCAATCAGTGTCAGTCACATGTAAGGAAAACAGCCAACCTGCTTTACTACTATCTCTCCAGCTCATTCTTTCTTTTTTTTAATCTTTCAGGTCTTGTGAAAATTACCTTATCTGCATCCCCTAATTCCCTTCACTTGGTATCACTTAATGTATTGGATTGTTTTTTCTTTTCTTAACTTAAAATAGAAAACATAATAGTTTCTTAGAAATGACAAGTTCAATACATTCATAAGATTCCAAATGATAAACATTACTCATACTACAAATAATAGTTATTCCTTGGGCCCAAGGAATTACTATTAAATTAAAATAACACTGCTCTGGAAACTGAACATTTTAACAAGAGGCAGAGAGAATTTCACTCTTTCATTAGTGTAGAAGCACAGTGAAGGCCACAGTGGACCTGGACCCTCCCCCAGCCACCTCTGGGACCGTAGCTGTCTCCACCTTCCCTCCTGCCACAGAGTCAGCATTTTCACAAAATCCCATCAGCAGAAGTGCATCAGAGAATCAAACATACTACAACTTGCTTTAAAACCAGAAAAGGGCTGCCCTGGGGTGACCAGCCATACCATGCAGAGCCTCAGACGCAGCTGGGGAGCTGGAACTCAGGTCTCTCCTGGCTCAGCTGACCATGGGGCCCCAGGAGGACAGATGGGTTTTGGGTGTTGGCCCATCACCTGTGGGGGAGTCCCGGAAGCAGCTGGATGAGACTCACTCACCACATTAGTGGCCATTTTCGCTGTCTGGATGCTGCAGCACATTAGAGCCCACCTGGGAGGGATGCTGACTCAAGACCAGATTAACAGAGCAAAATGAGTTTGAGCCCAGGTAGGCAGCTCTCAGAAGCGGGAAACACCGGGAATTCGTCAGATGGAGCTGGGGTCACCCCTTCCCCTCTCCATTTTGTCTGAGCCCGGTAGCCCCACCCAGGAGCTTCCCTGGGGCGACCAGCCATAGCATACAGAGCCTCAGATGCAGCTGGGGGAACTGGAACTCGGCTCTCCCCTAGCTCATCTGACCATGAGGCCCCCCAGGAGGTCAGATGGGTTTTGAGTGTTGGCCCATCACCTCTAGGGGGTCCCAGAAGCTAGCCGGATGAGACTCACCCACCACATTAGTCGCATTTTTTGCTGTCCGGACGCTGACCATGAGGCCCCTAAGTCATGCGGTCACTTGCGGCCATGCGGTCCATCAAATTAGTGGAAACAGTTATGTCCTTTAATGTATTGCATTCTACGATGTGTAGGAAAGGTAGGCAGGAGGGAGAGATAGAGAAGAGAGAAAAGATATACAGAACCTGCCAAGTAGTTGGGGTGCGGGAGGAGGGAGGGAGGTGAGGACATTGGTGATGGGAGATGGGTTCGGGTGGAGGGATGGGTGTTGGAACACTGTAGAACCAAAACTCAAGCATGAGCATATTGCAATTGTATGTCTAAAAGTGGTGTAAGAAAATTTTTTTAAAAATGTATGCTTAAATATACATGACTTATTTTTAAAAATGTATCAAAAGCAAAAAAAATTAAGAATACACCTCCTGTTTTTTTAACCAAAAAAATAAAAATAAAAAATAAAACCAGAAAAGGGCCAAGTCTTGTTGACTGCTGAAAGTAAGGAATCAAATTAGATGACATTCAAAGTAAGGAGCCAAAGAAATGGCTGTTTCTTTTTCACTTCATTCTGATTTCAGGAATCAGAATCAGGCCTAAAGTTAAGTAAGTAGAAATGAGTGAGTCAAGAAGTCAAGAAATAGGGGCCGGAGCGATAGCCCAGCGGGTAGGGCATTTGCCTTGTATGTGGCCGGCCCATGCCGCCCAGGTTCAATCCCGGCATCCCATATGGTCCCCCCGAGCACCGCCAGGAGTGATTCCTGAGTGCAGAGCCAGGAGAAACCCCTGAGCATTGCCGGGTGTGACCCAAAAAAGCAAAAAAAAAAAAAAAAAAAAGTCAAGAAATAGCCCACAAGGATCCATGAAAAGACTGCATAAAATGTCATTGGAAAGCTTATAATATCTTGGAAAAATATTTATCATAAACTTTTATAGTAATGGTGCATATAGTACCATTTTATAGATTGTAAAACCAACTAAAGGGGCTGGAGTGACAGTAAGGCGGGTAGGACATTTGTCTTGCACACTGCCAACCTGAATTGGATCCCCTTCATCCCATAAGTTCCCTTGAGCACCACCAGGAGTGATTTCTGGAGTGATTCCTGGCAGAGCCAGGAGTAACCCCTGAGTATCACCAGATGTGACCGTCTTCCCCCACCCCCAAAAAACACCTAAGAAATGGCCAAAGGAAAGCAGAAAGTTCAAGTGTTAATTAGGTTAGTGCTTGTATTAAGCTGTGTATCTACAGCACTCTTTCTACTTCCTTTCACTTTCATTTACTTTCAGAGAGCCTTAAGGACTTTACCATTAAGTCAAGTAAAGTAAAACTCCCACCTACAAGTGTGTGGAAACCTGGATGGTACCAGGCAACACGGAGGAGAACTGTTGGCCTCATTATTATAGAACTCCTTTGTCCTCACTTTCACTTTACTGGTCAAGAGAATAATGTAGACTTACCTAGACCAGAGCGTGTACATTGGAGTGTGTACACTCCTGATGGGAGTGGACCCTTTCAGATGGCTCTTCCTCGGCACAGGAAATGCCCCCAGATGGGGTCTCTCGAGCCAGAGACCTCACTTCCAGCTACTTGGCCACATTAAACCCTGAGCATATTGCATTTCACATAAGTGATCCTAATGGGACCACCTTATTATATTTCTCTGGATTCAATTTTTCCCTTAAGTCAGACAATGAGCTTTGGATGTCTTCAGACTATAACTTACATCCTTTGTACCATTCCCTCACTTAATTCATGGTGGGTGGAAGACCTACATTGTGACTTGGAGATTTCTCCTGAATTTGAATTATGGTGGTCCACCTTTTCTGCCCTCTTCCTCCCTGTCTCCTTGTCTCCCTATCTCAGAGAAGGATTTATAGACACACATATCCCACTGGAAAAATGACATTTATCAACATTTAAACGACATTTCTGACAAGCAAACACGGTGATACTCCATGTCTGGCATTTGTCCGACACTGAGAGACTTTCCTTCTAGAGAGGCTCAGTATGGAGCCTGTGTGTAAAGCTAAAACTAGAATCTACCATTAGGCCTCATCAGAAACCAAGATGATCTTGTTCTTCATAGATCTGACTCTTCAGGAAGAGAAGAGAATCCTACCCATTCCCAAAGAACTTCGATTAACACGCCCAGCTCCTTTGCTTTTCTTTTGGTTGCCCAGACACCTGCATGCATGATCTCCGTAGGTTCTGCTGAGTGTCAGACAAGGGCTCTTTAACCATGCAAATTCAGGTAACCCTTCAAAACAAGAAACCCAACTTGAGTGTGTGATGCATAAAATTGATGGAGGCTTTGGATATTTTTTCTTTCTTTCCTTTCCTTTTTTGGGGTGCGGCTTTGGGTGGGGCACTCAACCAGTGGTGCTCAGGGCTTGGGGAACCAGACAGGGTGTCTGAGTACAAAGCAAGCATCCTACCTGCTTTACTATATTTCTGATCCTTGGGTATCAACCAGTGGTGCTCAGGACTTGGGGGACCAGATGGGTGTCTGACTTCAAAGCAAGCATCCTACCTATATCTCTGGTACCTGGATAAATATTTTTCTAAGTTACGTTCCCGGGGTGACACTCATCCAGAGTGTGTGTTATTATTTGTTTTCAATAATGGACACTGAAGAGAATTCTTGCAAATATTGACTTTTATTTCTGCCTCTTTAAAGTCAATAGCCACATGAAGCCTTGGATTTGAAAGGCTCTGAGACTCTCTGTAGTTCGTAAAGGCTACTCAGGCCAACCCTTACCACATCCCAGAATCTGGCTTACCTACAGGACTGCTGCTGGCTCACTGGGTCCAATCCAGAGCTATTACCATAAGGTAGTCCTTAAGAATTTCATTCGTGCCTGTGAAAAATGCCAGCTCACCAGTGCCAGACCACGAATCCCATCATCAGATTCCATCCCACCCTGGGGCCCTCTTACTCATTTGGACCTGCTGTAATCTTTAACTTTGCACACCTCAACATTGTCTTTTCTTTTGGGGGAGTAGTAGATGCTATCTTCTAAATTTCTAGTAGAGATTATTTAAGTATTATTTACGAGAGCTAGGAACAATGCCAGGCGCCCAAGAAAGAACTCTGGTTCTAGTTTGGTTTGTTTATTTGTTCTTTTTGAAGGGGCTCTGGGAGGGGGCATACCCCAGTGTTCCCAGGGCTTATGTTTGGCTCTGTGCTCAGGGATCACTTCTGGCAGGGCTTCAGGGGGCCACATGCAGTGTTGGTATTGAACTGGAGATTGCTGAGTGCAAAGCAAGCACCCTAACTCCTGTACTATCTCTCTGGTCCCAGAACACTGGTTCTGGAACCAAACTGCCTAAGTTAAGCTTCTCTCTCACATGCTCTGTAGGTATTCACAGGTTAAAAAAAGTACCTCTTTTGGTAATTGTGATGCATAACTGGGATCGCCTGTGTGCTTTGAAAAGAAATAAGATGGAAATCAAATTTTATTACAAAAGTGATAGGAAGCAGGGGCGGAGCGATAGCCCAGCGGGTAGGGCGTTTGCCTTGCACGTGGCCGGCCCGTGCCGGCCCGGGTTCGATCCCCGGCATCCCATATGGTCTCCCGAGCACCGCTGGGGGTGATTCTTGAGTTCAGAGCCAGGAGAAACCCCTGAGCATTGCCGGGTGTGACCCAAAAAAAAAAAAGACAGTGCAGGTTTGATAGGACAACTTTGGGTTTGGGGGGCTTCAGGGGCAGGAGAGTGAAAAAGACACACACGGCTGTGCACAACAGTACTTATTTCTGGCTCTGTGTTGTGCACAAAGTTCACTTTGGCATTGGTTAGGGAACAACTAATGTGAGGTGCTGGCAATTAAACCTCAGTTGACCACAAATTCCAAACTGCCAAACTGTGGTATTAAAAGCAGCCGTTTTCAGCCTCCAGTTTAATTGACAAACACATGTTCAAGACTCTGAACTACATGGTTTGCATGGATCATGAGGCACAAAATATTCTTTTCTTGCATGGAGGGGATAGAACCCAGAGCCTTACACATGCAAAGCTCTACTGCTGAACCAAATCTTAAGCTAAGCAGTCTTGTTACAAATAACTTTTTTTATTTCTGTCTTAGAAGGTTGTGCAATATTTCTCTGATATTTTTGCTGGTCTATAGATAAGAAAAAGTTGAAACCCACTAGTTTAAAGACTCCAGGGTCCTTCTCTCTTTCTGCTCTCCCGGGTTCTCTGTGACTCCAAGAGGCTACATGAGCACCAGCCAAAATATCCACTCTTCAGACAGGAGAAAGGAAAAATGAGCAGGAAGAGACTCTATAATATTTAGTCACCCTCCCATCACTCCAGATTTACCCAAAATCGTTCTCTTAGAAAATTCAACTCCCTTGCTTAGCTAAGGATTTCAAACATTTTCTCAGCTATAATTTTATTTCCTATAAAACTTGCTATTTAGGTCATAACTAATCATACAGCTTCAGAAAATGTCCCCCCAGCATATTCAAATCTGTATTCAAGATTAATTAACTGATTGGCTTACTATTCAACTTGCAAGGTTACCAAAACTTTGATATCTATAAAGTAGCTATAACTTTATCCATATCTATTGATCACCTATCTATAAAGAACAAATCATATATGTGTGCACAGACATGCTGCACTCCACGCATTTATAGTGGGTATTTTTTAATCATTTACATTTTGGAAGACTCCACTCAACCTTTTGGGGGTCAGAAACCCAGTTGAGGATCTGAAAGTTGAATTTCTTGAAAAGTTTACTTAAAAACTATACTTGGATTTGTCCCTGCCATGGACTTGTATTACATGAAAAATGTCTTTCCTTCACAGAAATCCTATAGAGAAATTAGGTAAAGATACACAAAATGATTTTTAGAACTCATTCACTCTCAAAAATGCTCAGGCTTGTCAAGCTGTTTAGAAAGTGGCCCTGTCCTTTCTCTTAACAAAAGTGGGAAATACCCAGACTGAGATTTCACCATGTGTTTCTAGAAGGTTCTGCTGAGTCAGTGAGTTCCTTGGGAGGGTGCTCCTCTCTCTTGACAAAAACCTTGTGATTCTAATGGCGACTCAAAGCTCTAATTCTGAAGAAACTGATGATGTCTGCAGCAGCAGACAAGGGTTTTCTTTCTTCTTTCAGGATTTTCGCAGAGTAGGTGAAATGGAAACAGAAATATGGAGCCTGTGAGGAACTCCAGGAGTACCTCCCCGTGCCCAGGCGCCATCCATCCCCCTCACCCTGCTTGAACTCTAAATGTTGTTATCACTCTATGGAATCATTGTATGCCTTCATTGACTAGGTCTCAATTCTTTCCTTCTTTCATACCATACCAAATTCTTTGTTGTTGTTGTTGTTGTTGTTGTTATGTTTGGGCACCACACCCAGCAATACTTAGGCTTGATGCTGGTTCTGTACTCAAGTATCACGCCTGGTGGTGCCTGGTAGTGCCTGGAGGACTAATGTGTCAGGAATCAAATCTGGATTAGCTGAGAGGAAGGCAACGCATTAACTGCTGTACTCAGCCACAAGTTCATCCCTAAACTCATATTTATCATTAATACTAGATTTGGGTGCTGCGTTATAGTTTAAGAGCACACCTCAGATAGCCCTACTCTTGGCCGTTAGAAAGATGCGTATGGTGGAGGGTAATATTGAACCTACCCAAACTGGTAATCACTGCAAGTGAGAACTCACTTCTACTTCTTCTCCACTGAGAACTTGGGTTGGGGTGGGGGTCGGAGAAGACTATTTGAGCTACACCCAGTGGTATTCATGGGCTACTCCTGATTATGCTGGGAGCTTCCTCCCAGGCATTCTCAAGGGATCATGCAGTGCAGGGAATTGAACTGGGGTTAGCTGCAAGCAAGATAAGTGCCTTAGCCCTTGTGCTATTTCTGGAACCTGAGAACTAGCTTTCAAATATTCATCAACAGATCACTGAGACAATTTTTGTTGCCAAATTCTCTTAATTCTGAATACTCGTTTCACTAACTTAGAGAAAGCATGCATTCCCCTATAGCTTTTCTCAAGGTGGTTTCTTTTCTAAGGGGAGAGAGAGAGAGAGAAAGAGAGAGAGAGAGAGAGAGAGAGAGAGAGAGAGAGAGAGAGAGATCCTCCTGGGATGTTAGAAACTTTCACTTTTCACTACCTCTTCCTTATTGTCCACAGCTTTTCACATCCTTGTGATTCTTGGCGCCTCTGCTGTCTTCAGTTAATGAGATTAGCCTTGCCTTCTTCAAGATAAATAAACAAAAATTTACTACTATTATATCACAAATGTAGGCTTCCTGTACAGACCAACTCATCTCATCTCACCTCATCTCCTCTAACACATTCTCCGTCCATTCTCTGATTCCATTAAGGTCTCTAAGAAACTTTTCTTGTTTCACTGTCCATCTGCACCAGTAAGTCACTATTTTCTCTTGCTTCCTTCCCACAGAGCCTATGGTCTAGCACAACAGTTATACTTTGTACAAATGTTTAGCTGGAAATTTATTTTTCCTTTTACTATCAACAGAAGATCAGAGACCATTTTGTTCTAACAAAAATCTCAAGAGTGCACAATTAAAGTTTTGTCCCATAGTTAGGATCATTGGCTTGATCCTATTATTGCTATTTATTAGTGTTCAAAGATAACCTGGACCTTCCAGTCATCTCACATTGATACACTCCATTCACAACATAGTGTTAGTTGGACAGTCAGAGCAAAATATGCCTAATACATTAAAGACCTTGGAAAGAAATGTCTACTACAGAGGGTTACTTGGTCATTTGATCATAGACAGTGACATATGGCTTTCATAGTGTGCAATTGTGACTACAGAGAAATAGACCATTGGCTATCCAGTGACTGAAATATACATTTCTTTTCTACCTACCTTAGATGCGTGGTTCATCAATCAATGCTCAAGATTAGAGGCGACTACAAGAGTATCCCACCCACACAGCAGATCCTGGCAAGCTACCTGGGTCTTATTTGATATACCAAATACCAGTAACAATTACAGTCCTTATTCCCATGACCTGATGGAATGGTTTGAGGTTCTTTATGTTCCTGGAGGGAGCAGATGCCCTTGGGCTACACTAGCATGTGACAGGACATACAGAGATGTTACTGGTGCCCGCTCAAGCAAATCGATGATTTATTTGGTCTTATTTGGTCTTCATCCAGAGCTTCTGGATCACAGAGCCCCCAAATCCTGAAATTTCCAAGGGTTAAGGGTGATAAAGATGGCTTTTTGTTATGTGAATCAGGAGACTTCCTAAGGACAGAGATTTCTAAGGGCACCTAAGGGCAGAGAGACTCAACCACAGGTAAGACGGTTGCTGCTGTCAGTCCCTTTTCCCAACCTCCAGGAAGTGGGAAAGAGTTGCGGTTGAATCAGTCATTAGTGGTTAACTGAGTTCATCTATCTTGCCATGTCATAAAGACACCATTTCAATCCCAAGGGAGAGGATCCCCAGATCTTCTGGATGGGGGCACCTGTGGAGCTCAGAGGAGAGACACACAAGAGAGGGCACTGAAGCACTTCCCTTCCTTCCCCCTTTTCCCTTATCTTGCCCACTGCATCTCTTGCGTCTGACTGGTCCTGACATATCCTCGGTCATAAATCACCCATCTAGGAAGTAAGATATTTCTCAAAGTTCTTTGTATCACTCTGGAAAATTTGTTGAGCCTGAGGAGGGGGTCCTGGGGACCTCTGACCTATAGTTGGCAGATTAGAACAACAGGTGGCAGTGTGGGCATGTGGCTGACATCTACAGAAAGGGACAGGCTTGGAGAAAGGCCTTTCCCATGGAATCAGATTTTCTCTCGGCATCAAGTAGAGCCAGACCTGAGTTGCATCCTCTGATACCTGGCTCATCTTGGTGACTCAGTACAGAATTTAAGGAAGTAAAAAATCAAAATTTCCATAATTAATGAATTATATCTGATTCCATGTCTAAAAAATTCCAAATTAAGCCCTTAAAGGAAGAATAACATCATCTATTATTTGTTTGTTTGCTTGTTTGTTTGTTTGTTTTCTGTTTGGGTGCCAGGTCCTCAGCCCCTTGCCATGCTCAGGGTTTATTCCTGGCCCTGCACTCAGGGATCACTTCTGGCAATAGTGCAAGGACCACATGTGATGACAGGGTTGGAACCTGAGTCAGCTGCCCTCAAGGCAAGCACCTTGCCTTCTCTACTGTTTCTCACCTCCAATAACCCAAGTTTTTATTTGTTTGTTTGTTTTGGGGGAGGGCATACCTGGAATTCTCAGGGGTTACTCCAGGCTATGTTCTCAGGAATTATTCCTGGCAGTAATCAATGCTCGAGATTAGAGGTGACTACAAGAGTACCCCACCCGCACAGCAGAGCCTGGCAAGCTACCTGGGTCTTATTTGATATGCCAAATACCAGAAACAATTATAGACCTCATTCCCATGACCTGATGGAATGGTTTTAGGCTCATATGGGGTGCTGGAGATCAAGCCTGGGTCATCAGACAAGGCTAATGCTCTATCTACTGTATTATCACTTTGGCCCCCAATAATCCAATTTTTAAAGGAAGACCTGCTAATTTCTCATTCTTGGATGCATTACTATTCCCAAAGCAAAGGTTTTTCAATGTGAAAAGCTGGGAAAGGAATAGAATATGTCTTTGCCAGAGGCTGTAGGGGTAAAGTCATATAATGCATTTGAAATGATTGATAGCAGGCAAGGCACCCAGAAAGAAGTGGCTGTTACTCAGTTTATTGACTAGCTGGAGAGAGTATGTCTTTTTTTTTCTCTTTTTCTTGGTTCTTTTCCAGTCTCACCGATGATGAATATTGACAGTTCCCTCAATGCTGTTTGCCATCTCACCCCATCATGCAAACAAACACAAATAAACATTTGCTGACAGGGAGTCTCCTTCCTGGACCAAATCCTGAGGTTTCAGCCCCATGCATCACTGCTGCTGAGGCCAACCTCCTCTTCTGGTTTTTTCTCGCTCTTTCTCTTTTCCCTGGTGGTCTCTCTTCCTGCTTCCCACCAGGAAGAAAGGAGTGGGTAGAGGTAGGAGGGAAAGATATTTTTGCTGGTGTGTTAGGAAGGCTCGGCCCATAGATTTCTGCTGTGCTGTCCTCATTCCTGTGGATTGCTGTTATGGTCTCTGCTACTTGAAATGAGGGGTAATGGGCAGTTTACTGAGTAAACAGAGGCAGAGTTTCACAAAACGCAGGTAACGCCTCCTTGGTGAATTAGGGAATCATTTGTCAGAAGAACCATAAGTGACTTATGATCAAAACCAGTACTGAAGCATATAGAGATCTACTATATAAGTATATATGAATAGGTAAATTACAGGGAAATATATAAAATATAGATGGCATATGTACACATAGAATACGTTGTGCTACATAACATAAAGATGAAAAATGTTTATGAATCTTTAATCTTCTACAAACACATGTGAGAACAGTGTCACTTAGAACACATTTCTTTTTTTTAATTTTTTATTTTTACAATTACGAAGATATACAATTAAAAAGTTCATATTTGGGTTTTGGTCATACAGTGTTCCAGCACCCATCCCGCCACCAGTGCCCATCTCCCACCACCAACGTCCCGGTTCCCTCCTCCCCCCTGAGCCCTCCTCCATGGCAGGTTCTTTATTTCTTTCCATTTCTCTCTCTTTCTCTTTTCCTTCCTCCAGACTATGGATTACAGAACATACATTAAAGGGTTGTCATGTGTATCTTTTTGCCTCTAAGTTCTAGGTTGGCATTAGTACCCTCGACAATTAGAACACATTTCTTACTGTGAGTTACAATAAAATAATGTGAAGACTTTAGGGTAGGTGGTTACAAGTTTAGGGGCCATTCAGACTCCTTGGGTTTATTGTCTCTTGCTGGTCCTAAAAACTTAGTGATAGTTGTCTCTACTGTGTCAGTACATATTAATAATAGTGCCTACATATTAATAATAGTGCCTACTACAAAGACTACACGTGAAGGCAAAATCATTTAGTGCATATAATGCTGGCAGGATTGTTCTCAACACGGTTAGTTCAACAGATGTTAATGTTTGCCTTAGCCCCACGACTCTCAGCAGTTGCACATTTCTGTAATGTCTTATAGACTAAAGCCTCCCCCTTTTTCTGTGTTAGGCACAAAGGAATGTGACCCTTATCCCAACCAAGTGAAGAGAGGCCGGGCCCTTCTATCAGGACTGGCCAGTAGATTATAGATATAAGCTATGGGTTCCACATTCAGGCCGTAACAGTTAATTACTCATCTGAGAGTCCCTCATTTGTTTCTGTAGTGGGAAAGTTGGTGCATCCTCCAGCCTGGGCCACTGAAGGACTGGGCCAGGGCAGCCTGTGTTATGCAGTAGCGTGTTACCTTCAGAGGCTTGCTTGCCCTTAGTGAACACCTTTAGTGAACTATGAACCATATGCCATGATGTGGACTTTGTATCAAACAATTTGAGGGTTTTTCATATATTCAGAGACATACCATAATTCCCAGGAAATTGAATGCCATTCTAAGATGTTTAAATGTTATCCTATAGAAATTGGAGAGCTTATTAGAAATTAAATTATAAGAAATTCTTATAAGAAATTCTCCAGGAGATAATCTGACAAACAGTATTCCCCATTTCCTTTGGTTTCCTCCTAGCTTTAGTCCGAGGTTGCATGATAACTTTCCTTTCATGCCCATCATCATGATTTTGTTTTCTACTTTCACTATGGCCCTATTTCAGACTTTCTGCCTATATTCCACTCATTTGGGTTTGGGCCACACCTGGCTGTGCTTAAGGCTTACTCCGAGCTTTGCTCTAAGGAATCACTCCTGGCAGGGCATGGGGACGATATATGATGCTAGGGTTCTAATCCCGAATCAGCTTTAAGCAAGGCAAATGCTTTACCTCCTGTACTATCTCTCCAGCCCACTATTTTCGCCTTAAGAGCTACATCCCATCTCCTGTGATTGTTGGACATTGACAAACCATATTATGTGTATAGAACTATTCTTTTCATAGTGTGCATTTTCCTTTTAAATTCTTTCCTCAGCATGAAATTACTGGTTCTCCTAAAGAAATCACATCCTCAGAGTACATTAAGAGTCTTACTATTTTTGAGAGGAGATACTAGATATTTTCTCACAAGGATCCCATTGAAGATGTTTCTCCACAGGGGCCATGTCTGTAGAAAAGGAGGCTTTGGGCTACTGCCATTCACAGTTTGGTTCTAGAGCTCCCAGCCATGGTAGTGTGGGAGTCACCAGGAGTACTGGCGCCAAGGCTTGAACTCAAGGCCTTGCACATGCTAGGCTTGTGCTCTACCACTTATGGTCCACCCAGCTCCTGTTGAAGCAGAGTTTTGTATGTGTCCACTGGCATTTTACAAATGAGGAAACAACCACCTAATATATCCCAACTGCAGTTCTATTATTGCTAGTGAGGTTCCATAGGTCCTTTGTCGTTTGGTATACCCCAGTCTAAATATTCCATCTTTATTGATGCTTTTTTATAATGGAGTTCCCTGTGGTTTACAATATGAGTACTAATTGTTTCTCTTGCACATAATCCCCACACAGCACCATCATCCGTGTATCCACTCCCTCTCCCAAAGATACCAAGACCCCCCCTCCCAAGGTCCCCCACTCCCAAATCAATTGTTTGGGTCATGTTTCCTATGATGTCGCAGCCTTGCTCTGTATCTTTAAGTCTCACCTATGAGAGAGGTCGTTCTGCATCTGTTCCTTTCTTTCTGTCTGTCTTCACTTAGTGCAAGATCCTCTAATTCCTTCCATGTTGCAGCAAATTGCATAATTTTCTTTCTTACAGCTGCATAGTATTCCACTAATACTCCATTTTTAACCCATTAAGCCTTCATGCAGTTGATTTCATACTCATTTCCATTCAGATAGCAAGAAAGCCCTTCATATTGAAGCTCTAGCCTTCAAAACGGGTAACACCTGTATAGCAATCCAGTTGCTCAAGTCATATTATTTCCCCAAGAGACCAGCCTTTGATGGGCAACCTCTTTTACCACAAAAACAAAACCAACTTCCCAGCTATAGTGTCCAATGAAAAATCTATTCAAGGGAAAGAGGAGAACATCAGAACTGGCTACTCACAATAGTTTTGTTTTGTTTTGTTTTGTTTTGTTTTTAAAGTCGAATGGAAAAGTATTTGGACTAGTCTGGCAGCATAAATTTTTCCTAGGGGCCACGATGCTTAGCAGTCACTGGATGGAAAATCACCAGAACAGAATTTGGGGAGATGTGATTCCTGAGTCATTGGTAGGCAGATGTCATTCACCAACTTGCATAATTAGGGGAAGGATTGGGGGTTTCTGGGACAGAAAAAGCCAGTTGGGAGATGGTTAAAGCGTTGCAGACTGAGGTTATGGGGGTGGGGGTGGGGAGCCAAAACTGTCTGCAAACTTCTTCCAGTAATTTCCTTGCGTTAATTTGGTGGAGAATGTGTTTTCCTCTTTCCCCTTAGGGCTGGTCAGTTACTTGGCACTTTCTTACTTGAAATACATGATACTTGATACTAGTGTATCAAAATTAATTGTTGAGGACTCACCAAGTGACTGTTGAAATGCTCTGTGAGGGTCCTAGTGAATGTCATCCATGGAGAGAGGCGCTGGCTTTGGGAGCTTGTGAACTTTTCAAAGGGCAGACAGACTCAGCACTCCTCAGGGGCGGGTGCAGAGTATAAACAGCTCAGGAGCCCACACAGCAGAGGGGCAAACCCAAATCTCAAAAAAGCCTTTTGCAAAAAGAGATTGTAAGGGATTCCTCATCTGAGCACCTTTAGAAGAGCACTATACCGGTAGCCAGTGGAATGTCCACACATTAAGGACATTTGTCAAATTTCCAAAGCCATTGATCCCGGGTCTTAGTTAAATAATGAATCAACGAACACTTCTGTGCTCTTCACACACACACACACACACACACACACACACACACACACACACACAAAAAATAAATAATGCCGAAACACTTCTACAGTCGATCTTTGTGTGAGATGTCTATTGCTTTGCTAAAAGCATTCGGGTTGCACTGGTTCCCACCGTTAAAGAAATCTC